>CM021107.1:192509561-192772061 GCA_007115665.2 Sequoiadendron giganteum | reverse complement strand
TTTGATACATACAAAAAAAGTTGTGTTATATGGTCTGCCTATGTTTGAATTGTAATTGGTTTGACTTCGAAACTTGATTAAGGAAAAATATTCAATAAAACACTATGAAACCAATTGGAAGCACTAGATATTGTAGTTATGAATCTAGATTCAACAAAAAAATAATTTTATCCTTCATGGAAAATAAGTTATGTGCTATACGATGAGCGTCACTCCTTTAAAATGGTGTTTATTGAAAAAAACTAGTTTTCGAAGGAGATGGGAAAAGAAGTGCAATCTGATTCCAAAAATTTTGAAAAAACTATATTTAGAATCTACAGACAAAATGTCACAAATCACTAGTTTTCATCATCTTCAAATTCCACACACTTTAGCCGCTATAGGTGTTTGAAAGTGAAGATTTAGTTAGAAAAAAATAGTTTAGTGTCTAATTTGGCCAAAAATTGTAAACCAGTATTGTGGGATCACCCCTTTACATGCTTCACTTACAGTCTTTGGTTCAATCTCAAAAAGTAAATACAAATTTATCTCACTAGCAGCTCTACTTCTTGACAATACTCCTTTTGTCTTGTCTCCAATGATCTGACTTTATAAATGATTTTTCTGCACATATCTAGGTGTCTTTGGGGACACCACTGGAGCTTCCTCTTCTTCTTCATTCTAAATTTATTGTTCATCCCTCCTATTCTTCCATAATTTCTTCAGTTCTTACGCAATCTAGATCATCAGACACATATCCATCAACTTCAATTGAATTCTTCATTGCTTCATCAACCTTGACATTTGAGTTTTCTACAATATTCATTAGTCTTTTATTGAAACATCTGCAAGCTCTGCTTCTAGCATAATATCCAAGGAAAATTCCTTCATCACTTCTAGCATCAAACATCCCGAAGTTTTCTTCATCCCATATGGTATAACATTTTCTTCCAAATATCTTGAAATACTTAATAGTAGGAAAGTTCTTCCACACCATAGCTCATAGGGGGTCTTAGTACTATTGGTTCTTGCTTGAAATCGATTGAACACATAAACAACACTATGAATAGCTTCTCTCTAGTAAACTTCCAGTAGACCAACTTCAATAATCATTGACCTAGCAACTTCTTGAATTTTTATGTTCTTTCTTTCAACAACTCCATTCTGTTGAGGGTTTCTCGAAGCAGATAATTGTCTTTTTATTCCATGAAATTCACAAAACATATTAAACTCATGGGAGGTTAATTTTCCACCTCTCTTAGACCTTGAACATTTTATTCTCAAATTTATATCATTCTCTATCATAGCCTTGAATGTCTTGAATCTATTTAACACATGAGATTTATCTCTAAGAAAAGTAACCCATGTATACCTAGAGAAATCATCAATCAAAAGCATAAAGTACCGTTCACCTTGTAGAATTCTCACTCTTGTAGGACCACATAGATCTATATGAATTAAATTCAGTAGTTCGATAGTAGATTGTTCCTTTGATCTAAAATTATTTTTTGCTTGCTTTCCAAACTAGTAATTCTTACAAATAACATTAACAGGCTTTGTAATCCTTGGTAAATATCTCACAACTTGCACTGCACTAATCCTCACCATTTTATCAAAATTCATGACACATTCTCTGGTGCCATAAGTAATTGTCATTTATCTGATTCATAAAGCAATGTCCATCAACGCCAAGTTAAGCTAATATATATTTCCTTCAGACTTCATTCCTGCAGCAATCATTGTTCTAGATCCTTTCCTAATTTAACATCTCTCATCCTTAAATACAAGATCATATCCCTTATTACACATTTGTCCAACACTCAAGATATTATGTCTTAAACCCTTAACATAGTAGACATCATTGATATTATGCTTGCCATCAAAACTTATTGAACCTGTTGATAGGCCAAATCTGGGGTAAAGAATAAGAAAGATTTCAGCTTGGTCTAAGAGTATCAATCTAAGGATCGTAAGATTGTGAGAGGTGTTGTGATAGCATACCTAAAGGGAGGAAAGTAGTGGATTAAGTGGGGATGAAATGCAGCTAGAACACACAAAGGAGCACCTATAATGGAAATCGGGTTCAAACTTATATTTCTATTTTGCTTTATTATGTGGCAGAAGTGACAGGAGTTGTGATATGAACTGTTATAAGAAAAACAACAATCTCTCTTATAAATCTAGAATATAACTCGCACTTTATGCTTCAAATAAATAGAACCAAACTTGACAAAATATCAATAGCTGAAATGACTATCCAATGAAAACCAGATTGTAAATAACCATAAGACAATTACACATGGAAAGAAAATACTGCAAGAAATCAAATCATGCAACTATGAAATCCATTGAAATTCAATCAAACAGAAACTAAATGTCACTGTTCTTCACCATGGAGTGGGCCCTTACTCCATGGTTCACAGGTGAGAAGAAACGAGAGTCTTTCTATGTTGTTGTGATTAGAAGAAGTGCTATTTTATTTAACAAAAGTTTTGTACATAAATTTGTGATGCTAAAGTCTACATTCCTCTTATAGAATGCTTACTTATATATGCATTGTTTGAAACAACGAAATACAGAAAATATTAAGTTTGTTTCAACCTATGGCCAACAAATGAGAAGAAGAAAAAAATGTGTCACAGATTAAAATGATATTGTTATAATAGTGAGAAAATATAGGAGACGAGAATATCTTTGGTTTTGTCCAACTAGCAAGCTTGTCCTCCATGGGTTTTGCTCCTTCACACAGTTGGAAAGAATGGTTGTTATATATTTGTATGGAAAATAGTGATGATGATGTGCAAGGAGACAATCATGAAATGAACCCATGTAGCTAAATAATCCAAACATAAATTCTAGTGAAAGGTAGACGTGAAGATTTACAGATTTTTCTCCAACAATTTAGCAGCACATCTCCATCATGGGTTTCTTTCCATAGTCCAAAAGAATAGCACACATGGAGCCTTGGTCGAGAGTATTTTTCTCTATTTGTTTATGTCCACAAATTTAAACATTTTTTTGGTTTCTTGTGCTTATTTGAAGAGGTAATTGATGCCACCTTGGAGGCTAATGTCATGACAAATAAATTGTTGGTCAAAAAGTAATGCACAGAAGTTTCTGACCAGAAAGTGACAGGAAGATATTTTGCATAAAATGTGACAAGAAGTTCTTGTGATCTGCATGTTGCAATCTTTATTTTCCGAGGATTGAAATCATAATGCTTATTAGTAAATACAATCAATCATTAATTTCCATATTTTATCCCAAACTATATTAAATACCACTTATATATATTTAATCATATGCAACATAAAATGGTAAAATGGTATGATATGGAATGGAAATGGGATGTGGGAATGGGTGTGAAGGTGTATGAAATAGGCTAAAATGTAGCATAAAATGGGACATAATTGGTGCTCATCACCTCTCACATCTCACCTTGCTCAATTAAAATATTAGGAAAACTAAAATTTAACAAAAAGAAAGAAAATATGTTTTCCTTTGTCAGAAAGATAACATATAATTTTGTAGCTAAAATAAAGTTAAATAAATAGTTTATTTTAAAATTAACTTCATAATTAATACTATGAAGTATAAATATATATATATATATATATATATATAATTTAAGTTGTAACCAACATCTCGATAGTGAAATAAACTTCATTCAATGCAATTGTTAAATAAAAAGATGTTAAATTGAATAAGTTTCTAATTTAACTTTCAACTGAAAGAAAAATGAATGGCATAAAGAAAACTCGTCTTTTGCATGTAATTTTGATTGGATGTATGATATCCATTTTTGGAATGTAACGGATCTCATTAAAGAGGAGAGAGAAGGGGAAAGTATTATGCTATATCCAAATATTTTTTACACAGAGGATTCTAGACCTTTTTTAAAAAAAATTGGTGTATCCAAATAGCCACAGAGGTATGCCAAGGATGGGGATTCAAAAGGTGATATCAACTCGCAGCTCCATGAGACAAAAAATGATGGCATCAAAAAGCGGTTTAACACAGAGATATGAAATCCTTGCCCAAGGTGTGGTCTTCGGGAATGCGATGATTGTAGCATAAACTACAGTCTACTAAGTTGAAGGCACCTTCACAAGCAACGAATTTTTGAAGATGGACACAAGAAGAAATATAGGTACATATTTTTGGAATTTAAAACTTGTCCTTGAGCCTTTCTCTCATTCATCTACCATGTCAGGAGTTAATGTGGGATTTGTTGCTCTTGATGCTGTCAGCTCCAACAATCTTTTTTGGTGGGGGAAATAAATTTTGTTAGGTGAATTTGAATTTGTGGTGGGAAACCAAGCGCCCAACAATAGACAAAAAGGAATGTTACGTACTATAAAAGTTAGGGCAGTCTAAAAAAGAATGTTTTTTTTTGTTTTTGTAATAGCAAGAAATAAGTTGCAGCAACAACAGGGAATGTTCTAAGAACATTTTGCAATGTTACAGTGAGCTCTTGATCGCTCAGTGATTGCCAAGGACAGCAAATAGTTCCAGTCAAATAGAAGAAAAGAAAGCTCTGAGAAGCTTCTGACTGCTCCTAATTTAGTGGGTGCAGCTCCAGATTGTTGCTAGTTCAGTTTGTAATCAATAGATTCTAATTTCAGTTTGAAAGCATTTGTAATTTGTCATTTTCAAGTTAATACAAAAAGAAAACATTGCATGACTATTTCTATGTGTCTCCATTGAACTTTTTTTTGTTATTTCGTATTTGGTTATTTCCAGTTTGATTGGAAAACAGAGTAGCAGCTCTTTGTTTATTTTGTGCATTTAAAACTTTGACATGGTATCAGAGTCATAGGCCCCAATTCTTCGTGAGTTAGGGCATTTTTTTTTCTGGGTATTGATTTCTTTATGTAGGAGACATGGCTAGAGATGAAGGGAAGTGTTGGTAGCAACCACTGTCCTTTAATGGATAGAACTATGATGTCTGGTCAAAAAAAATGAAGACCATTATGGTCGCCAATGATTTGTGGATGTCACTAACCCAACTTAGTATGTAGCTCTCACAAATAACCAGAAGACCCAATTGAAGGAGAAAAGGAAGAAGGATGCTAAGGCATTGAGTTTGATAGAAGCAGCCATGACAGAGGCCATTTTTTCTAGAAAAGCAGTTGAATATGCGAAGGAAGCCTGGGAAATCCTCCAAACCGGTTATAAAGGGACTGAAAAAGTCAGATCGGTGAAGCTCCAGATACTTCAAAGAAATTTTGAGACCATTGAAATGAAGGAAAGTGAGTCTATTTCAAACTTTTACACAAGGTTCTCTGGTTTATTAAAACAGTTGAGAACAAATGGAGAAATGATGGAGGAGCAAAATATTGTTGAAAAAATCCTTAGAAGTTTACCCACCAAATATATGCAATGTGATTACTATTGAAGAGGCAAAGGACCTCTCTACTTTGGCGGTGGTTGAGTTGATGGGTTCTCTTCAAACCCATGAGAAGCGCCTAAATAGGTCTACTACTTCTTCCCAAGAGCAAGCTTTTAAAGCTCAGTTGAATACAAGAGGCATGGGGAGAGGTAGAAATGGCACCTGACATGGTAGAGGTAGATCTGGATAAGGAAATGCTGGAGGAGAAAGCTCAGAATGAGCAAGAAGCCAAGAGGGAGCAATCAGCTCTCATAATAGCTCTTGAAGAGGCATGAAGAATAGCAGTTTGAATAAGAGAAATAACAAGAGCAACATTGAATGCTTCTACTATCATAAGTTTGGTCATTATGCCAGTGAGTGTTGGAAAAGCACAATAATCATTCAAAACAGAATGTGAATGTGGTTGACTCGAGTGTGGCTGAAGGTAATCAGTCCACAACTTTATCGTGTGCAACATTGGTGAAGAAGGCAACCCCGAAGTCTGGTATTTGGACAGTGGTTGCGGCAACCACATGAGTGGTAATGAAAGTTTGTTTTCTTTCATTGATAAAAATGTAAAGTCTTAAATTAGAATGGGGAACAATGGAATAGTTATAGTCAAGGGAAAAGGATCTATGATGATCCGCACCAAGCAAGGTGAGAACAAGGAGGTCCAAAATGTGTTTTTTGCACCTGGGTTAAAGCATAACCTCATGAGTGTTGCACAGCTGATCCAAAATGGATACAAAGTGTTGATGGAGAAGGGAAAAAGTGTCATCTATGACAAGAATGAGAGGACAAACGTGTTTGCAGTAGTTGCAATGAGAAAGAATTGGATGTTTTCGTTGAAGATTGAGATGTGTTTCTCATCTCAGTCTGTTGTTGCACATCTCATGAATGAAAAATGTACAGCAGTACAATCAGTAGCCCTCGTAAGAACCATTGAAGACCCCTCCAAGATATTGCATCTCAGGTATGGAGATTTAGGCTTTGTTGGTTTAAGTATTTTGTCCTAAAACAAGATGGTTGATGGTTTTCCAAGAATAGTAGAACCTAATGTTAGATGTGAGGCTTGCATTTTGGGCAAGCAACATAGATAGCCCTTTCAATCGAGCAACTCTACAAGAGCAAAGGCACCATTGGAGCTGGTGCACATGGATTTGGTAGGCCCTATGCAAATCACATCTATTGGTAAAACCCAATTTTTTATGACCTTTATTGATGATTACAACCATAAGACATGGGTTTATTTCTCGAAGCATAAGTCTGAAGCTTTTGATAAGTTTTTGTTGTTTAAGGCCTAGGCTGAAAAGGAGAGTGGACATTTCATCAAGGTCCTAAGGTCAGATCATGGAGGAGATTATACCTCCAATCAATTTGTGCATTTTTGCATGCAAAATGGAATCAAGAAGGAGCTAACAGCCAGTTATACTCCACAGCAAAATGAAGTGGTTGAGAGAAAGAATAGGACCATCATGGAGATGGAAAGGAGCATGATGAAAGCGAAGGGACTCCCAACTAAATATTGGGAAGAGGTTGTAGCAACAGTTGTACATCTGATAAATAGAAGTCCAACAAAGGTGATCCATGAAAAAATCCCACAAGAGGCATGGACAAAATGTAGATGCACGGTTGAGCACTCAAGAGTGTTCGGTTGTGTAGCATATGCTCATGTGCCCAAATAAAAGAGGCAAAAATTGGATGACAAGGGTGAGAAGTGCATTTTTACGGGCTACAGTGAAGAGTCCAAAGCCTATAGGTTGTACAACCCGATCACCAAGAAAATTATCATCAGTAGAGACGTGGCTTTCTTAGAGGATGAGTCATGGGATGGCATACAGATCTTGATAGCTCCTGATAGCTCCTGATAGTTTAGGGTGATGAAGAAGATGAAAATGAAGATCAGCAAGATCCTACATCAGCAGAAATAGTCAGCTCTTGATAGCTCCTGACGACTCCTAACGTAGGAAGAGAGTCCAAGACAGAGAGCTCTTGATGGCTCTTGATAGCTCTTGTTGTGAGCAAACAGAAAGGAAAGCAGCCATAGATAGCCAGAGGATTGGCTCCTAATAGCTCTTGATGGGAGACTGACAACTCCTGACGAGCTCCTGATAGCTTCAATGAGCTCCTGATAGCTCCTGACGAGCTCCTGACAGCTCTGGACGAGCTTCCGACAACTCTCGACAACTCTTGAACCAACTTGTTCAATAGAACAGCGGCAGTAGTGAAAGTTCAGACTCCACTCTTATCTCCTTAATGCCAAATAAAACCAAGAGTCTAAGGGAGATTTACCAAGATGAAAGGTATGATGAAGAGTTTGATGAGAATATGAAATTTTCATTCTTTTCTCATAGTGATCCAATTTATTTTGAGGATTTTGTGAAAGAGGAGAAATAGTGTGAGGCCATGGATGAGAAGATAGATGCAATAGAAAGAAATAGCACATGGGAGCTAACTGACTTGCCTCCCAACAAGTAAGTTATTGGGGTGAAATGGTTCTACAAGACCAAGTGCAATGTCTAAGGAAGGATAGAAAGGCACAAGGCAAGATTAATTGTTAAGGGGTACAAACAACAGTTTGGGAGAGACTATGGTGAGACGTATGCCCCTGTTACAAGGATGGAGACCGTGTGGGCAGTCATAGCAATTGCAGCCCAGCACAAATGGAAGGTGTTTCAAATGGACATGAAGTATGTCTTCCTAAATGGAGTGTTAAAAGAGGAAGTTTATGTGGATGAGCCTTTTGGATATGAAGTTCTAGGTGAAGAACATAAGGTGTATAGGTTGAAGAAGGCTCTTTATGGGCTAAAGCAAGCTCCACAGGCATGGTGCAATAGGATTGACTCATATTTGATGAGAAATGGCTTTAGCAAAAGCGATGGTGAGCCCACTCTTTACATCAAGGCAGCAAATGGTAATATTTTGGTTGTTGTTTTATATGTTGATGATCTAGTTTTTACTAGGGATGATGATTTCCTCATTGTTAAATTTAAAGAGGCCATGAAAAGAGAATTTGAAATGACTGATTTATGTCTCTTAAGATATTTTCTAGGCATAGAAGTAAAAAAAATGCATGATGGTATATTTATCTCTCAAGAAAAATATGCAAACGGTATCTTGAAGATATTTAGGAAGCTTGAAAGCAAGCCTATCCCAACACCAACCATCGTAGGTCTAAAGTTGAGTAAAGAATATTGCAGCAACAATGTGGATCCGACCATGTATAAAAGTTACATTGAAAGTTTGATGTATTTGACTGCAACTAGGCCGGGTATAATGCATGGAGTGAGTCTTATTTCCAAATTTATGGAGACTCCAAAGGACACCCATTGGCAAGCAGGTAAAAGAATCCTGAGGTATGTGAATGGAACCAAAGGATATGGAATTTTGTACATAGCAGCAAATGAGTTTGGGTTGGTTGGATACACGGATAGTGATTGGGTAGGAAGTTTGGATGATAGGAAGAGAACATCGGGATATGTGTTTCATTTGGGTTTGGTTGCTATCTCATGGGCTTCCAAAAAAACAATATAAAGTTTCCCTATCAACAACTGAGGTTGAGTATATAGCAACAAATGTAGTAGCATGTCAAACTATTTGGTTGAGAAGAATCTTGATAGATTTGAAGGAAGAACAAGAAGATGAAACAAAAAATTTTTGTGATAACGTTTCATCAATAGCCTTGATGAAAAATCATGTGTTCCATGGAAGAAGCAAGTACATTGAAATCAGGTATCATTTTATTCAAGAATTGGTTGAAAATGGTGAAATTAAAATGGTATTTTGCAGGTCTGAGCAGCAACTAGAAGACATATTCACCAAGCCATTGAGCAAGGATAGTTTCAAGCACCTAAGGAGAAGGTTGGGTGTTGTCAACCTGGATCAAGTTTGATCATGTTTTGTCAGCTCGGGACAAAGGGGGAGTGTTGGAATTTAAAACTTGTTATTGAGCCTTCCTCTTGTTCATCTACCATGTCAGGAGTTAGTGTGGGATCTGTTGCTCTTGATGCTACCAGCTCCAATAGTCTTTTTTGGCAGGGGAAATAAATTTTGTTAGGTAAATTTGAATTTGTGGTGGGAAACCAAGTGCCCAGCAATAGACAAAAAGGAATGTTACGTGTTGTGCAAGTTAGGGCAGTCTAAAAAAGAATGTTTTTGTCTTTATTTGCAACACCAACAAGGAATGTTCTGAGAACATTTTTCAATGTTAAAGTGAGCTCCTAATAGCTCTTGATCGCTTAATGATTGCCAGGGACAGCAGATAGTTCAAGTCTAATAGAAGGAAAGAAAGCTTTGAGAATCTTCTGACCGCTCCTAATTTAGTGGGTGCAGCTCCAGGTTGCTGCTAGTTTAGTTTGTAATCAGTATATTCTAGTTTCAGTTTGAAAGCATTTATAATTTTTCATTTTCAAGTTAATACAAAAATAAAACATTGCATGCCCAGTTTTGTGTCTCCATTGAGCTTATTTTTGTTATTCCGCATTTGGGTATTTCCAGTTTGACTAGAAAATAGAGCAACAGCTTTGTGTTTGTTTTGTGCATAATTTAAAACTTTGACACATATTTCCAATTATTCTTAGTTTCTATTGATAGATGCATATCAACTTCAATGTTGGAGATCTATATGAGCCATCCATTTGTATATGCCCTTTAATCATGGTAATAAGGAATAATCTTCATCTTCTTCGCATGACCCATGTTTTGTAGTTTGAATGCAATTGTACTATCTTTTGTTTCTCATTAAATATCGATTGTTGGAATTCTAGGATAAGTTCACTCGAAGAATATGCCAATGAGACCACTTTTCTTCATGCTTTTGGATTGAACAAATCACCTACATAGCCTTTGTTTCTACATTTTGTATGCATGTGTAATATGCCAACCGTATTGTTTTGAAAGCATCTAAAGCTATTTTAGCAATGGAATTTTGTGCATGTCATGCAAACATCACAAACCATTCAAAGACAGTTCTTTATGGAATTCCTTCAATCAGTTCACTTATTTTGTGTTGTGTCCTATCCACACCATCTCAACCATTTAACCACAAGCATATGTTTGAAAGATTAGAAGTCCTTTCAATGCATTCTTTTAATCTGCAATGATGACATTTTATGATATCACATTTCTATGAGACCCCTTTCGGGATCGATTCGCTTCCCTTGTCTATGCATCTACAATTTCATGTAGCCACAACATATGACAAAATATTGAATTTCCCTTCATTTTTTTGGTTACCTAATATAGAGCTCATAATTATAGAGAAATCCTATTTTGAGATTGTTTCTTTTTTCATCACTAAAATTCTCCACAAGAATATCGTCCCTATTAAAAATGATGGAAATGGTCTACACCTCTAAAAGTAATTCCCCTTGTAAGCTTCAAAGCTTCACTTGGTAAAAGGTTGAATGTAATACATGGCTTCTTCATTCAGACTGATTTTCAAGATTTAATAGCAAATGCTCACAAACCCAATTTCCTTATCAATGATGCTCCTTAAGGAATAGCCGCTTGATGTTGCATGCATTCTTTAGGAGTGAAAGGAAACTTAGACATAAATATCTCTAGTCTTAAAATCTTTCAAAGGTTGCATAATTAGGAAGAATTTTATTTATGCATATATGTTTCGGATTAATGATTCCTTAGCAAGAAACATTTTTTTTCCATTTGGGTGAAAGATCATTATTTCATAATGGCCAAGATTAATATTGAAGGGAGGTAACCTTGTTTTGGGGGTCGATTTAAATGCATTATCATATTTTCTTTCCATGGTCTTGCTGAGGTTTAGAAATCATTATTTCTACATACTTTTACTTTTGCCTTAATCTGATAATTACAATGTGGAATTCATTTTCTACGTGTGTAATGACATTTACTTACGTTTATCTTTTTGTCAATTTAAAAATTAGTATTTTTAATCATTTAAATAATATTTCTTTTAAAATTCACTAAAAAAAATAAAAGATTTTTGGTTTGAGAATGTAGTATTGGATAGTTAATGTTATTGATTTGATACTTTTATATACACACACACACACACACATGTGCGTGTGTGTGGTATTCATTAGAAATGAATATATAAAACTAATGATTTGTTATTAGCTACATACACTAATTATTCATATATGGTATTCAATAGTATTACAGTTAACAATTAGGAATTCTATAACATACACTAGTTATCAAAGTGATAACATTAGCATTGTATAGTTAACATTTGATATTCTTCAATTTGTATAGTTAAGAATTGAAACATTATGACTTATTTAAAGATATATGCTTAAACTAGTAGAGTAAAAATGTGAAAGGGTGAATTATCTAAACATTTAATCCGAAATAACCAAGTGACTTTATTTTGCATATGATAGAAATATTCGTGTACTTCATTGTTATTTGTTTATATATATGGGTATGTGCAGGATCATGATGAGCCAAAAAGTGGCAATGGAAAAAAATACGTTTTGGATCGACTAAAAAACGCGCAAATGCCGAGTTGACTTTTTGTAGGTTCGGGTGTCAGTACATTGCTCCAAAGCAATGCCCAAACCTACTTTTTGCAAATTGGATATCCGATTTGCAAAAGCCTATATAAATAAAAAAGCTGACTATTAAAACTCATTTCACACCATTTGGACATGGGCGCAAAGGGAAAAGAGCAAATCCGATATCCGTTTTGAAGAGAAATCCGATTTGAAAGGTAAGTTTTTGGTTGTTTTTATGTTTTAATCAATTTTTCAATTAGATTCTTTTAATTTTAAGTAGTTTTTATGATTTTTTTTTCAAAAGTAGAGTTTTTTTATTGATTTTTATTAAAAGCTAGAGTTTACAATGAATTTTTATTAAAAATTAATGTTTTTAAATGGATTTTGATTAAAAACTAGTGTTGTTGATGTATGTTTATCAAAAACTAGAGTTTGTTATGGATTTTTGTTAAACAGTAGGGTTATTTTTGGATTTCTATTAAAAACTAGGGTTTTTTTACAATAATTTTATTTATATTGTGTAATTTTAATTAGAATAATTGGTTTTGAACTTTAATCAGGTATTATGGGTGAGAATGAAAATGCACAAATGCCAAATGCTCCACCACCTCCGCAACCACCAATTGAAAACTTAATTGGTGAAAAATTGAGGCAATTGAGGGGCATTTGTGAATTTTATAAGACAATCCCTCGATTGAGTGATATGACAAACACATTGAAGGAAATAATTGAAAATATAAAAACCCTCTCCACCCAACATAATGCCTTTCATTCGTGGCAAAAAGACATGAGGGAATATTATGCATGTGCATTGCTTTACAATGATGTGAAAGATCTCCAAATAACCAAAGCCCAAATAGCCTCTTTATTCATTAACCCCCGCACCAGTTTGCCAGTGAATGTTAATAAAACAAAACTTTCTATAAAATGTGCATGAATAAGGACATTGTAGATAACTTTTGGGATCGTTGGTGTATGGTTTTTGATAAACTACCGAACAACAATTCTGATATACCATTTTCCTTTATTAAAAAATTATATGTTGAGTTTTTCTTAGGGCATCATATCAATTACTTTGACATTAAACCCTTCCAAGGCATTGGTGGAGGTATGCCCTAGGATAGACCATGGGCAGTTAGAGTAGTCACGCGCCCAAATGTTCCCCTTCCTCCCCTTCCTCCCATTCCTCCACCACCTCCACTATATCATCCAGAGATTATCCAAGATGCAGCCACACAGACTATTCAGGATATTCACTCTTTGAGTGGTCATTTGGTTTTGCATGCTTCTACAGTAGCTCAGCCACATTTTGGTGATGTTGGCAAAGGCTCGAGTGTTGCTACATCATCCTCCTTAGGTCCACATATTTGTGTGCCACACACTTGCACTATGTGTCGCCAGATATGCTTGGGTCCTCTTGTACAGCCCGTTGAGCATCCCTTGAACACTTCTAATTATGACCTCCATGATGTGGACATTATAGATCAGTCACAGGAGAGTGGAGTGCACCCTACAGAGTCCTCTCCTACTAGAGAGGGGGATGCTGGAATAGTGACACAGGTAAGATTTAAGTTGTAATTTCATAACTTGAAATTTTTTTTAAATGAATATTAATAAGAGACAGTATCAAGTACTAATATTTATTTACATGGTCTATTTAACAGTTGATTTCTGAGGAGGAGCTCACACGGGTGACTAATAACACCCTTAGGGCCATTTCATTTGGCTTGGACACACATTAAATATATATTTTTGCACTCACTCGTTTACATTTTTTATTATATAGTTGTTTGGCATTTGAATTGTCATTAATGAAATTATATAATAACTTATATGTTTATCTTATTTTCGTCTTGTAGGAAATACCTAGTGCGAGTGAGGTGCAGCCTTGTCCAGACTATGGAGGTGCAAAGTTAGATAAGGGGAAGGTAATTGAACTCAAATTGGATTGAATTAAGATTTTTAAGATCTTATATTGATTATACATACATTGACATAGATTGGTAGTTTCATATGTACTTGTCATTTTTATGTACAGGCAATTATGAGCTATACATCGTTGTTGACAAATGACACACCATCTAAAGGATTAGGTATTGGAACATAAAGGATTAGGTATTGGAACACCTCAAGGAGTAGGTGTTGAAACACCTAAAGGAGGAGGTGTCGGAACACCTGAAGGAGATAAAGAAAAAGATCAACCTAAAGAGGTATGTGTTTATTTTATTTTGTGTTTGGTAAATATGTTTCTATTACCAATAATCATATGCTAACTTGGATCAATTTTATGTTTTTGTTCACATATATAGATTGGCATTTCAAAAATTGGTTTGGTATATTTTAGGACTCCTGACCCTTTGAAGAGACGTATATTTTAGGTAATCAAGATTTAAATTTTAGAGTTCAATTAAAATTCAATGTATATTGATTTTGATGTTAATTATTCGATTTTAAATTATATAGTATAACTAATCTCAATTGTGGTTTGAATTTTTCTTGTGCAGCTACCTTTAGAGCCAACAAGTGCTTCAAAGAGGCTCCATTTTGATGATCCACCAATAGTTTAGGATGAGATAGATATTTTGGCATGTAAATTTTGAATACATATTGAGATGGCATATGCCACATTTTGTAAAACTTTGTCTGAGTTGGCGTTGATGTCATTTTTGTATATGGACATACACTTGATTATTGGATAATTTGATATATAGAAGTTGACAATCAAAATTTAATTTGTTCCTCATCTGCATGATTAAACTCTTTGAAAAATTTATCTTGAGCAATGGTTAAATATCAATGTACAATAGCATAAAAAGGAATGGTTATATTATGTATTTTATATTTATATCATTGATTACATTACATTACACATCTTTCAAACTCAAATCATTACTTCACATTGCATAACTAACAACTAGATGTTCATAGATGAAAAAAATTCAATTACAATATAGTTTTTACAAATTCAACCTAAGCAGTTATGCAATTACTTCACATTGCATAACTAAAAACTATGAGCAGTTGTCAATTGCATTTGCTTGTCATGGAATTCTATGAGACCACATTTCTTTGAAGCTTTTTTCAAATAGTCCACTGCCTTGTCTATGCTACCACATTTTTCATACATGTCTACCAAAGCTTTTTATCAAACAGTTCACTCTAATCCCTTTATCACCCCTAAAAATGTGTTCTTACTGTTGATGCTATTAGCAGCATCGGGTTGCTTCTTCCAGTGATCACCTTAAGTTGTAATAAATTAAATGATAGCCTATGGCTATTTAATTTATACTCATTTGATTTAAATGGATGAGGCTGGCCTTCTTTGATATTATTTTATAATTTATTATTTTCAAGAGAGGTCGGCCTCCTTGAAGAGTCACCTTATTTTGTATAAATACAAGGTGATGTTTGTTCATTTCCTCAATTGAGTTCATTCAGCATAATTCACATTCCAAGCAGAAGTTCACACTTGAGCAGCAGCGCTTCATCTTGTAGCAGCAGGCCAATTTTAAGGAGAAGCATATTCAATTGTATTTTTGCATCTAGGAGAGGTGTTATTATTCATCGTATCAAATTCAGCCATGAGCTGGGCCTAAGTTGTAAGTAGATTTCTACTCTTATTCCTACATTATATAAGAGACATTCATGTTCTTTTCACTCAATCCTCGAAGAAGGAAGAAAAAGGAGGAAAGAAAAGATGCTTCAAAAGGAATAGAGATAAAGGGTCAGATGGTGCTCCTACATTCAAGAAGAAGTTGGACCTCTCTTGTGTTCAATGCCTTAGATGTGACAAGTTTGGTCACTATGCGAAAGATTTCCCTACCAGGCCTAATCAGCATGCTTCATTTGCGGATGTGATTGAGATCTCTCCCCAAAATTATTCTAGTGAATTTCTACTCTAGTCATGGACCTATTTTCAAGCCATGAAGGTCATGTATTGATCTAAGCGCAAGAGCAGTGTTTCGTACTTCCACCGTTCAGAATATTTAAGAGATAAGTATTCTTTTGTTTTATTTTAATTACCCTTCTAGGCTAAAATTCAGCTTGTTGAGCTATGAAAATCTGACATTATTTACTTGGATTATGTGTGATCAGTAAATAGCGATCACTGGGATAAGATTCTTTAGAATTAAGAATTATTCATTGCAAGTTGTATCATGCTAATGTGTGAAGATTGTCTTTTGTTATGTTGAGATTAGCTCTTCCTAATATGAGTGCAAGATAGGATTCTAGAAGTTATAGTAGGGTTGAAATAAAGGTGTTTGACTAGTTTTTTCGTAACAAGCTATGGTCTCATTACTCTTTTTTGCGCAAAAAATAGCATTGGAGTTCGATTGGAGGCTGAAAACTACTTGTAAGGGCATCAATAAATCTTGTTCTACAACTCGTATGACTAAACCAACTATTCCATCACATCTGAATGGATACGTTTAGGCTAGGTATGGTTCCCTTTTGCACCCAAACAGACCGAAGCAGTCTGAGCTACATTCAATCAGTGAAATCCCTTAAGAGTCCAAAGTATAGAAGGGCAGCAATCTTTGATGAACTGTTACTCAAAAATCATGATGCTTACAGACTCTTCGTCTAAGGATATGGGATCGTGTTGGGACCATCTACAATAACCTCTCTCCATTTTTGCTATCTCGAAGGCGTTTTCCCATTGATGAGTTTTCAGTTGAGGGAAAAGTTGCCAAATGCAAGCAGTGTAAAGTTACAAAGTGGTGCAACTTTCATTCTCTAACTCATACGACTAAATGAACTATTCCAACACGTCTAGATGGGTATTTTTACACTATGTATGGTCCTCTTTTGCACCCAAATACGTTGAATCACTCTTAGCTACATTGGACCAACAATTTCTCTTAAGATTCCAAAGTGTTAAAAGGCAGCAATCTTTGACAGACTATTTCTCAAAAACCGTGATGCTTACAGACTCTTCATCTAAGGATATGGGACTATGTTGGAGCCATATACAATAACCTCTCTTGGTTTTTTCTATCTCAGAGGTGTTTTCCCGTGGTGATGAGTTTTCAGTTGAGGGAAAAGTTGCCAAATGCAAGCAGTGTAAAGTTGCAAAGTGGTGCAACTTTCATTCTCTAACTCATACGACCAAATGAACTATTCCAACATGTCTAGATGGGTATTTTTACACTAGGTATGGTCCTCTTTTGCACCCAAATACGTTGAATCACTCTGAGCTACATTGGACCAACAATTTCCCTTAAGAGTCCAAAGTGTTAAAAGGTAGCAATCTTTGACGGACTATTTCTCAGAAACCATGATGCTTATAGACTCTTCATCTGAGGATATGGGACTTTGTTAGAGCCATATACAATAACCTCTCTTGGTTTCTTCTATCTCAGAGGTATTTTCCCATGGTGATGAGTTTTCAGTTGAGGGAAAAGTTGCCAAATGCAAGCAGTGTAAAGTTGCAAAGTGGTGCAACTTTCATTCTCTAACTCGTACGACTAAACATACTGTTCCAACACGTCCAGATGGGTACTTTTATGCTAGGTATGGTCCTCTTTTGCACCCATATACATCGAACCACTCTGAGCTACATTGGACCAACGATTTCCCTTAAGAGTCCAAAGTGCTAAAAGGCAGCAATCTTTGACGAACTATTTCTTAGAAACCATGATGCTTACAAACTCTTCGTCTGAGGATGTGGGATTTTCTTGGGACCATCTACAATAACCTCTCTCGATTTTTTCTATCTCAAAAGCGTTTTCCCGTAGTGATGAGTTTTCAGTTGAGGGAAAAGTTGTCAAATGCAAGTAGTGTAAAGTTGCAAAGTGGTGCAACTTTCATTCTCTAACTTGTATGACCAAACATACTATTCCAACACATCTGGATGGATACTTTTATGCTAGGTATGGTCCTCTTTTGCACCCAAATACGTCGAACCACTCTGAGCTACATTGGACCGACGATTTCCCTTAAGAGTCCAAAGTGCTAAAAGGCAGAAATCTTTGACGGACTATTTCTCGAAAACAGTGATTCTTACAGACTCTTCGTCTGAGGATATGGGATTGTGTTTGGACCATCTACAATAACCTCTCTCTTTTTTTGCTATCTCGAATTCGTTTTCCCGTGGTGATGAGTTTTCAGTTGAGAGAAAAGTTGCCAAATGCAAGCAGTGTAAAGTTGCAAAGTGGTGCAACTTTCATTCTCTAACTCGTACGACCAAGCAAACTATTCCAATACATCCAAATGGGTACTTTTACACTAGGTATGGTCCTATTTTGCACTCAAATACGCCAAACCACTCTGAGCTACATTGGATCGATGATTTCCCTTGAGAGTCCAAAGTGCTAAAAGGTAGCAATCTTTGATGGACTATTTCTCATAAACCATGATGCTGAAAGACTCTTCGTCTAACGATATGGGATTATGTTGGTACCATCTACAATAACCTCTCTTGTTTTTTGCTATCTCGAAGGCATTTTTCCGTGGTGATAAGTTTTCAGTTGAGGAAAAAGTTGTCAAATGCAAGCAGTGTAAAGTTGCAAAGTGGTGCAACTTTCATTCTCTAACTCGTACGACCAAACAGACTGTTTCAACATGTTTGTATGGGTACGTTTACGCTAGGTATGGTCCTATTTTGCACCCAAATACGCTGAATCATTCTGAGCTACATTGGACCGATGATTTCCCTTAAGAGTCCAAAGTGCTAAAAGGAAACAATCTTTGACAAAATATTTCTCAAAAACCATGATGCTTAAAGACTCTTCGTCTGGGGATATGGGATCATGTTGGGACCATCTACAATAACCTCTCTCAATTTTTTCTATCTCGAAGGCGTTTTCCCGTGGTGATGAGTTTTCAGTTGAGGGAAAAGTTATCAAATGCAAGTAGTGTAAAGTTGCAAAGTGGTGCAACTATCATTCTCTAACTCGTACGACCAAATAGATTGTTCCAACACATATGGATGGGTACATTTATGCTAGTTATGGTACTCTTTTGCACCCAAATATGTCGAACCATTCCGAGCTACATTGGACCGACGATTTCCCTTAAGAGTCCAAAGTGCTAAAAGGCAGCAATCTTTGACGGACTATTTCTCGAAAACCGTGATGCTTACAGACTCTTCATCTGAGGATATGGGATCATGTTGGGACCATCTACAATAACCTCTCTCAATTTTTTCTATCTCAAAGGCATTTTCCTATGGTGATGAGTTTTCAGTTGAGGAAAAAGTTGCCAAATGCAAGCAATGTAAAGTTGCAAAGTGGTGCAACTTTCATTCTCTAAATCGTACGACCAAATAGATTGTTCTAACACATCCAGATGGGTATTTTTACGCTAGGTATGGTCCTTTTTTGCAACCAAATACACCGAATCACTCTGAGCTACATCGAACTGACGATTTCTCTTAAGAATCCAAAGTGCTAAAATGCAGCAATCTTTGACGGACTATTTCTCAGAAACCATGATGCTTACATACTCTTCATCTAAGGATATGGGATTGTGTTGGAACCATCTACATTAACCTCTCTCAGCTTTTGCTATTTTGAAGGCATTATCCTATGGTGATTAGTTTTCAGTTGAGGGAAAAGTTGTCAAATGCAAGCAGTGTAAAGTTACAAAGTGGTGCAACTTTCATTCTCTAACTCGTACGACCAAATAGATTATTCCAACACATATGGATGGGTACGTTTATGCTAGGTATGGTCCTCTTTTGCATCCAAATACACCGAATCACTCTGAGCTACATTGGACCAATGATTTCCCTTAAGAGTCCAAAGTGCTAAAAGATAGCAATCTTTGATGGACTATTTCTCAGAAACCGTAATGCTTATAGACTCTTCGTCTGAGGATATGGGATTGTGTTGGGACCATCTACAATAACCTCTCTTGGTTTTTCCTATCTTGAAGGCATTTTCCCGTGGTGATGAGTTTTCAGTTGAGGGAAAAGTTACCAAATGCAAATAGTGTAAAGTTGCAAAGTGGTGCAACTTTCATTCTCTAACTTGTACGACCAAACAGACTATTCCAACACGTCCGGATGGGTAAATTTACGCTAGGTATGGTCCTCTTTTGCACCCAAATATGCCAAATCACTCTGAGCTACATTGGACCGATGATTCCCCTTAAGAGTCCAAAGTACTAAAAGTTAGCAATCTTTGACGGACTATTTTTCGAAAACCGTGATGCTTACAGATTCTTCATCTGAGGATATGGGATCGTGTTGGGACCATCTACAATAAGGCTGGATCAAGATTCTGCAATTCCTAGCTCTTGCATCAGAAAAATCTTACCCAATCAACTTGAATCAATTACATAGGAAATGAAATCCACATGAACTTTTTACATTTTTGTTTTTCAAAAAAGTGGCAAGCCACTGTAATTTATTATATATAAATAAGAGATATTACAAAACCTGGTTCAAATGATCATAGCAACAAGAAAGAACTAGGAAGAAAACCTTTGATTGTAGCTCGATTAAGTACAAAAACCTCTTTACATTTTAAACATACCCTTTATACAATACCAGACATTTGACTCGTATTTTAAAAACATCACTGGATATAGATTATGCCTATACACAGTTATGACCTTTTTACATTGTTTCACATTTCAAAATTCAATTCTTACAAAATCTGCCTATTTGAGGCATTCAGGGCACAGTCTTCCACAAGAGTAGTATGTTGGCGTTCTGGAGTGACAAGCACATGTACAAACCATCAAAGTAGCAGTTAAACTACATACAATATAAAATATGCTTAGAATAACAAATCTATATTATTGTAATTTGTCACATACCTCTCTAAAAGGATCAGAGCTGGCTATTGTTGTAGCAGGTCCATGATCAATCGTGCCAGGAATATCGCAAAAAAAATTCAAATGATAAATCTATATTGTCACAACAAAAAAGATGCTTAGACTAACAAATCTATATTAATCTAAACAACCTGAATGATGATGAATTGGTAATGCAAACTATAAAAGATTCTTTGAATAACCAATCTATATTATTGCAATATGTCACATACCTCTTTGAAAGGATCAGAGCTGGCTATTGTTGCAACAATTCCATGATCAATCATGCCAGGAATATTGCAAAATTTGTCAAATCATAAATCTATATTGTCACAACAAAAAAGATGCTTAAGCATTGTACCTTCCATTCTTGAATATGTTATTCAAGTGTGTCTGAAGGGTCATCTCTTTGCTTAAGAGTATCCAATATTGCTTCATGATCAGCATTACTAAGTGTCCATAGTTGTTTTGTCTTTGGTTTGGCATGATGCTTCAACAACTTAACATTTGTTGATATAACAAGGTGTGAATACATGAGAATGGTTTTATGTTTCTCGTAGTCTTCAAATGCAGGTATACCATTCTTTCTAATCATGTATGTTCATAACCAAGTTCCTGCAACCACAATTGAACCTGTAGGATACACGAACCCATCATCATCTTGGGTTTAGAGTTGAGGGAGAGAGGGAGAGGGAGAGGGAGGGAGAGGGAGAGGGAGAGGGGAGAGTGAGAGGGGGAGAAAGGAAGAGGGAGAGAGAGAGAGAGAGAGAGGGAGGAGAGGGAGGAGAGGAGAGGGAGAGGATAGAAGGAGAGAGAGGAGAGGGAGAGGGAGGAGGAGAGGAGGAGGGAGAGTGAGGATGGAGGGAGAAAGGAGAGGAGAGCATGGAGAGAGGAGGGAGGAAGGATAGGAGAGAGAGAGAGAGAGAGAGAGAGAGAGAGAGAGAGTGTGAGAGAGTGAGAGGAGAGGGAGGAGGAGATGAGAGGAGAAAGGGAGAGGAGGAGGAGGGAGAGGGAGAGGAGATCGAGGAGGAGAGGAGAGTGGAGGAGATAGAGGGAGGGAGAGGAGGTAGAGGAGAGAGGAGAGGGAGAGGAGGAGGATGAGGAGGAGAGAGAGGGAGGAGGAGAGTGGGAGATGATGGAGGAGAGAAAGGGAGAGGAGAGAGGGGAGGAGGGAGGAGAGGGAGAGAGGGGAGAGAGGAGGAGAGATAGAGGGAGGGATAGTGGGAGGAGAGGAGGAGGAGGAAGAGGAGGGTAGAGGGGAGAGGAGAGGAGAGGGAGAGGAGAGAGGATGATTTGGAGGAGAGGGAGAGGAGATGAGAGATAGAAGGAGAGAGGAGAGGAGAGGGGAGAGGAGAGAGTGAGAGGAGAGGAGAATGAGATGGAGGAGAAAGGAGAGGAGAGAGAGAGTGGAGATCGAGAGGAGGGAGGGGAGGAGGAGGGAGCCATAGAGGGAGGGAGAGAGGAGGAAGAGAGGAGGATAGGAGGAGGAGAGGGAGAGGGAGAGTGGAGATGGAGAGATGAGAGGAGAGTGGGAGAGGGAGAGAGGGTTTAGAGTTGAGGGAGAGAGGGAGAGGGAGAGGGAGAGGAGAGGGAGGGAGAGAGAGAGAGAGAGAGAGAGAGAGAGAGAGAGAGAGAGAGAGAGAGAGAGAGAGAGAGAGAGAGAGAGAGAGAGAGAGAGAGAGAGAGAGAGAGAGAGAGAGAGAGAGAGAGAGAGAGAAAGGGAGAGAGAGAGAGAGAGAGAGAGAGATGGTAGTGGGAAGGAGAGGGAGAGAGGGAGGGAGAGAGGAGAGAGAGAGAGTGGGAGATTGAGAGAGAGAGAGGATTGATTGAGTGAGAGACTTGAGAGAGATAGAGGTGGAGAGAGAGAGAGAGGGGGAAAGAGATAATATTTAAATATTTTATATATTGGTAATATATATATTTAAATATTTATAGATTAACTAAAATATTTAAATATTATACATTTAATAATATATTATATATTAAATACATAATTCGGTAAGAGATTATCATAGATTGTATATTAAATATATTACATTATAAACTTTATTGGATATTATATATATTAAATTATAAACTTTACTGTATATTATATATATTAAATTATAAACTTTATTGCATTTTTAAATCATATATTAAATATTGTATAATTTTTTAAAAACTCATATCTAAAACATATCATATATTGAATTCAAATCGGATATTGGATTTGAATCAGATATCTGATATGCTGACACAAAATTTAATGCCTAGGGATTAGGCTCGGGATTTGGTTCGGACCTGCCAATCCTAAAAAGTCAACACGTAAAACGTGTTTAACAACTTACCTTGCTTTTCTAGACTTCGCCCATGTGGCTGACGACTTTTATTTTACCCAAAATTGATGAAACGAAAAGGGTTTGTAAAGGAGCTTCTCAGCTTTCTACCAATATAAATTATATTTTACTTAGAATCTAATAAATTATTATTATTTATTTTTTATTAGAATTACGACTAAAGTCCTAATTGATATTCTGCTAGAAAAACATCTATAGCTTTCAACCGGTATCACATTTTTTGAATCCAAAATATGCGTCATATTCTATGCTTGGCATACTATAGGATTAAAAAAAAAATGAATTTCATGAAGTTTTGACTAAGTTAAGGTGGTCAGACATACGAGTTTTTATATTTTTTAAAAGTTGTAATAAAAAAATCATAATTAATTATTTATTTGAAAAAAAATTACAAAAAAATATGCATCACATCCGGACATGAGTCCTCTAATTATATCTAAAATCTTATAAAAAAATATTATCATTTTATTATGGTTAGGGTGGTCATACAGACACCTACTTCTTATTTTTTCCTTGAAATTTTAGTACTACTGCATTGAAATTTCAAATTTTCACCAAATAGATATTTTTTTTCAAAAATTAACCTAGTATTTTAGAAACTACATTCAATTTTCCACATATTCTATTCTTACATATTTTTGAAATAATATAGATAACTTATTCAAATTTTTATGTCAAGTTGCCCAACTTAATTTTCTGAATTTTCATTACCACTTAAGGGCCTGTTTTTTCCATGATGATCCTGCACATACCCATATATATATGATGCAATATAGATTTTACCTTGACTATTGTTAATCATGGAATGTTTTTAAAGTTTGGTTAATCAAGAAATAATATATATAAGGGTTGGTGACTTTTCAATACAAAAAGTGTACACCTTACTATAGAAGTTGTCAACCAATAGACATTAAAAGAGATTTGGAGAATTGTGTTTTGAAATTAGGAATGCTATACCTTAGCGTGAAATAAAAATGACTATTTAACACAATATTCAAACTAGTTGCTAAATGAACTTGGAGAGTTTAATATGAAAGGAATTATAATATTGTAAATGGGTAGGTGAAATCTGAACTTATTGGACAATATCATCAAACATATGAATGAAACTCCTCTCATTGTCATGGTTATGTATGCATGTTTTCTTTCTTTTATCATCTTAATCACATTAGATCATAAGTGTGCATAATTTTATAAGAATGTATACACATAAATATATAATATGACTATATATGTATATTATATATACAATATACATGTGATATACCTTCTTATTCTATTTTGTTGATTTTTGTATCTGACTGAATGCATTTGAGAGTGTTCCATGTTTGTGGTTTAGAGTTCATGATGTCAATTAGTGATACTAGATTTCCACAATCCATGATGTCATTTCAATTCAATTACTCCAATCAATTTTTCTTTGTTAGTCTTCCTCATGTCGGATTGGGTATTCTTCTCTCAATAAGAATTTTGAGGAAGCAAATCACTTTGTGGTAGGGTGTAAATGTGCTCCAGCAATATTCTCACCCTTGATGTGGTCGAATCAATTTGATGTCGATGGATCCTATCAAGAAGGTTCATGTCATGTTATATTGTATAATCTTGTTCACAACCATGTGGTCTATTGTAAGAATGCATTCCTTTATGTTCGCCATAATATTGGCAATTGTACTCCAAATTCAATTTTGTTTGATATAATTCCATATCTATTTCTTGATGAACCACCAAAAATGAAGTAGGGAAAGATGATTCCCCCAATGAGCCTCTAGGGTTTTTCACCCTAGAAGCTAACTTTGGATGAATGGCTCTCTTTCACACTTCTTTCATCTTAGGATTCATTTAAAGGGGGTTAGGGGCTTAATGTGAATGTGTGTTGAGTGCCCTAAATATAATGATCTAAGTGTTGGGTATGTGCAGGATCATGATGGGCCAAAAAGTGGCGATATGTAAGTGATATGATGGCCCATGTGGCTGATGACATTTTTTTTACCCAAAATTGATGAAACGAAAAGGGTTTTTAAAGGAGATTCTCAACTTTCCACCAATATAAATTATGTTTTACTTTGAATTTAATAAATAATTATTATTGATTTTTTTATTTGAATTATGACTAAAGTCTTGTTTGATAGGCTAATTGAAAAACATCTATAGCTTCCAAACGGTGTCACATTTTTTGAATCTGAAACATGTGTCACATTATATGCTTCACATACTATAGGATTAAAAAAAAAATGAATTTCATGAATTTTTGACCAAGTTAAGGTGGTCAGACATATGAGTTTTCATATTTTTTAAAAGTTGTAATAAAAAATTCATAATTAATTATTTACTTCAAAAAAAATTACAAAAAGTTATGCATCACATCAGGACATGAGTCCTCTACTTATTTCTAAAATATTATCATTTTATTGTGGTTAGGGTGGTCAAACAAACACCTACTTCTTATTTTTTCCCTAAAATTTAAGTACTACTGCATTGAAATTTTGAATTTTCACCAAATAGGGTTTTTTTTAAAATAAACCTAGTAGTTTAGAAACTAAATTCAATTTTCTACATATTTTTTAAATAATATAGATAACTTATTCAAATTTTTACGTCAAGTTCTCTAACTTTGATTTTCTGAATTTTCATCACCACTTAAGGGCCTCTTTTTTCCATGATGATCCTGCACATACCCTACTGGAAATAGAAAATGAAGCTAACTAAGAATGTAAAACTTATGAAATACAACAATGCTGAAAAACACACTATGATATGCAAATGACCTAAGAAATGTAAACAAACTGTAACAGAAATGAACATAAATTAATGGGTGCACATGGAGATTGGAGAGGGATGAGATGAGGGTCTGTAATCCTAGGAAAAATGTTGCAGAATCTAAGGATACTTATGCCATTATGGGTGACCTAGTCCTTTTGTCGAGAAAATCCGTCGGGACCCATTTCTACCAAAAGGGTACTCAAATCCACCAAAAACCCCAAAATGCATGTATGGTGGGACTAGGTCACTCCTAATGGTGACCTAGTCCCTTTCAGCCTTTCGAGAAGTCTGAAAGTGGGATCTGGAGGTCTTGATCTGTGTTTTCTGCTCCTCTAGGTGTCTAGTCCCGAAAATGCAGAATCTCATCTATGGAAGTCTTCCAAGCTTCAATTAGGGTTTTTCTAACATTAGTGAGCTTGGATGAGTTGTTGGATGATCTTTCACCTTGTTTATTTTCCCAATCTACCTACAAGACGTGCAAATCACACAAAGAGCGAAAACTTGTTGATTGTTAGAGTATGGGGGCTTGCCTTGGTCAAGCCCCTTTGTAGATAATTAAACCAAATGAAGAAACGAGATAAGAAAGCATGAAATATGAAATAATTGATTCAATACCTTACCATGATTAATTCTCTTGAGTTGCAGCAATGGAGGATTTAGCCCTTGGATGCTTCAGTAAGATGTCATGTTGACTTAGAATATAGAAAACCCTAGCTTGATTGAGAAGGAGTGTATGAGGAGTAACGAGTTGTGTGAGAGAGGAAAAATGAATGTGACTTATGAGAAATTAGGGTTCTAAGGCTTATTTATTAAAGTTATGACCTAATTTTCCCAAAATAACACCATACAAGCCGACCTTAGGGGTTTAGAGACCAAAATCCCAAAAGAAATTAACTTCAAATTGAAATTTATGCCACATGGGACTAGGTCGCCCAAGGTGGCGACCTAGTCCACCTAGGAAAATTACATTGTGTTTCGATAATTAAAATATAATTATTTGTGTTTGTCGAGATTATCTCATTAAAAAACACTAAGATTGAAAGGAAAAGCAACAGTGCAGAAACTCTTTCCTAATGCTAAAACCATAGGGGAGACATGCAAGACCAATTTTAAAAGATTAAAACACTTAAGATGAATACAAACAGGGTAACAAGAGTAACAGAAATAAATGATTATAGAGATAACATTAGATTTACGTGGGAAAACCCTTTTGGGAAAAAAACCACCACACTAAGAGAAAGACACTTTGTATTACAGTAAGCAAAACATACATACAAAGTTTCAGTCCTCACTCTCTGATAGTTAGCTCATAGCAGCAGTCAATTTTTCATGAACTCGCTGTTACAATGCTATTTCGACATACAGTGAATACAAACTCATCAACCCTTTCTTAGTCTTCTGCTTTTTCTGATTGTTTGACTTCTAGTCTAGACCGACTATTACAAGTCTCTATCCAACAACCAATTAGGGTGCATTAATTTCAGTTCTTCGGCAACATGCCAAATCTATCTCGGATCAGATCCACCTGTAATCTTGCATTGAGCCACCCCCATAATAAATTCGTTGCAGAGAAAATTACTAAAATTCAAGCTCTGCCAACCACCAAAAACCGATCTCATATGACGGCATAATATATCTCTTTTCACCAATCCAGCTTTCGGCAATAAATGTTGTTTTGCAACAATGGTGCAAAAATAGCTAATGAAAAAATGCCACATGTCACACTGCTATTCATTATGCCACTTGACTGAGCAATGATCAGTCAACATTCATCAGGCTCTAAAATCCCTTTGCCATCACTAACCATTTCATCACATTCCGGGTAGGCAATAATTTTCTATCACCAAAACACCGACCGCCAACTCTATTAGGTCCTACAAGCCACGTGTTTGCTGCTCAAGAGGTTTCGGGGTATCTAGGAGAGAATCTCCAAGATTCCTATGAGCCCGCTCGGAATGAGCTTTCGAAGCGGCCACATGTCCACTATTCGTGCCCTCCACTTGGCTTATGTGGAAGCCACTAGGGCTCCTTCAGGGAATCTCTAGCTGCATCCACTAGATTCCCGAGGGAACTCCTGAGGCGTAGACAAGTGTCCACAGTCAGGTGACCCTTCGCATAAAGCAACTCGGGGTCCACCATCTCTTCACTGTGCTCACCACTTTGACAAGCCACCACGCATCATGCACACAGGAAATTCTACTCAGTGGAAACATTAACAATGGTACTTTCCTTCAAATGTCACAGAAAGCAGCTAGCACCATCAAATGAAGCCAAGTGCATTTGTTGATGCAAGAAATCGACACATCAATGAGGCATAGAATTGCCTCCTACTGATGAGTGATCGATCCACAGATAAATCCAAATCCAACTGCATTTCGCCAACTCCACACTCATTTGTCCATCGTTGTGACAACCCTCGAAGTCTCGCCGATTAGATAGAGTCTTTGTGACCAACAATCAAATTGACCAAAAGAGAACTCCACGGTAAAGTGATAGAGACATAAAATCATCAAGCCTTTAACAAAGGTCCAAGCCAGTAAATTGAGGCACATTTTCCAACAAGCTCCCACTTGATGAAGACTTACTAGCTTCCTCCAGACTTTGAATTTATTGATGATCATAGGCCCCAAGGCCCATCGAATTTACACACCATCTGAACTTTTCCATGCTCACTAGCTTTATCAATGCATCAGCAACATTCTTCAGTGTATCCACCTTCTCTAAAGAAATCTTTCCATCCTCCACCATATCTCTCACGAAGTGATACTGCACATCAATATGTTTCGTCCTGGCATGGAAAGTTGAATTTTTCGCCAAACAAATGGCACTCTGACTGACAAAAAATAGTATCAAAGCCAATATCAAAATGCAAATGACTTAGCCAAACAACTTCTTTGCAGGCATGAGTTGCTTCCATGTATTCTTCCTCCATAGTGGATAGAGCGACTACAACATGTCACTTGCTCATCCAACTGATTGCACCACCATTTAACATGAAAATCTATCCACTGGTGGATCTTCTGTTGTCAATGTCCCTTACCCAATCAGAGTTCACATATCCATGAATGCTGAGAGTGTTCTGTGATCCAACCAAATTTCCATGGTAACAC
Source organism: Sequoiadendron giganteum (assembly GCA_007115665.2). NCBI lineage: Eukaryota > Viridiplantae > Streptophyta > Pinopsida > Cupressales > Cupressaceae > Sequoiadendron > Sequoiadendron giganteum. The sequence goes on along the minus strand of CM021107.1, from coordinate 192,743,263 downwards.
AGAGCACATTCTAAGGTACCTCTTAGATATCTAAACACTCTCTTTATAGCATCCCAATGCATCCTTCCTGGATTTCCCATAAATCTACTGAGTACTCCCACTTCTTGGGTAATGTCTGGCCTTATACAAACCATCACATACATTAAACTGTCGACAACACTCGCATAAGGCACCCTGGTCATGTCCTCCATATCAGTAGAATATTTTGGACAATCCTCAACAAATAGCTTTGTTCCCTGCATAACTAGAATGACTAGCTGCTTACAATCACTCATATCAAATCTCTCTAGAACAATGTTGACATACTTACTCTGACTGACCCAAATTTTTCTACCCTTTCTGTCCCTAGTTATCTCCATCCCCAAAATATACCTTGTTGCACCCAGATCTTTCATTTCGAACTTTGTAGACAACTGAGATTTAAGATCAGAAATCATAGACTTACTATTTCCTAGGTGATCCCACAATATTGGTTTACAATTTTTGGTCAAACTGGACACTGAAATTATTATTTTTAACTAAATATTCACATTCGGACACCTATAGAGGCTAAACCGTGAGGAATTTGAAGATGATGCAAACTAGAGTCTCGTCACATTTTGTTTGTAGATTCTAAAAATAGTTTTTTCAAAAAAATTGGAATCATATTGCACTTCTTTTTCCATCTCCCACGAAAATTGGTTTTTTTAGAAAACAGCATTTTTAAAAAGTGACGCTCACCATATACAACATAACTATTTTTGTATGAAGGATAAAATTCTATTTTTTTCAAATTTAGATTTATAATTACGATATCTAGAACTTTCATTTGGTCTCATATTTTTTTATTGAATATTTTTTCCTTAATCAAGTTTCAAAGTCAAACCAATCGCAATTCAGACATAGGCGGACTGTATACAACATATCTTTTTATGTATGTATCGAAATTCAAAAAAAAATATTTTAATGGATCAAGGACATTAATACCCAGCACGAACATATTTTTAAAAATTTTATTTTGATAATCTACTATTTTTTCACATGTGCAAATCAAAGAGCTTGACTTTCAGTGAAAAACCTATGTTTAATAAAACTAATAAAACACATATATAATAAAACCAGAACATATTAAAATTATATTCATTGGATAGCTCGTTCTGAGGAATACCTAATTCTAGTTGGGTTTGTGAAGATTCCTCCATTTTCATCCTCAACCTAAGCTCCGAAGTGCCAAAATTTAGGTTTTTTATGTGTCTCAGATGGGGGATGAGGGATAAGGGGGTTCGTACAAACCCATAGGGGTTCGAGCGAACCCCTTCAAAGAGGTTTGCTCGAACCCCTTTCATATGCATTTTTTTGTTTTTTTTGGTGGCCAAGATTCGAAGGGGTTCACTCAAACCCTGGTTCAAGCAAACCCCTTATTGGTTCGGTCGAACCAGTAGGTTTGTATGAACCCCTAAAATCACTTTTTTTGCCTTGGGGTCATTTTTTGTGAGTTTTCCTTCCTCGCCTCAATTGTAAACCACTATTGTGGCTTCACCCTCCTATGAACAACATATCATTCATGTACAGGGTAATAATAAGCACATGATCATTTTCAGACTTATAATACACACAATGATTAGATTTTGATCTCACAAATCCCATAGACAACACAAAAATGTCAAACTTTTGGTACCACATTCTAGGAGACTACTTCAAACAATAAAAAGATTTCTTTAATTTGCAGACCAGGCTTTCTTTACCTTTTTCAACGAAGTGCTCAGGATGGGACATGTAAATTTCTTCTTCCATCTCTCCATGGAGAAACGATGTCTTCACATCCATCTGCTCGATCTCTAAGTCATACGCGGTTGCAAGTGACAACAAAAATCTAATAGATGTCAGCTTAGCTACCAAGGAAAATATTTCTCCATAATCAATTCCCTCTACCTGGGAATACCCCTTTTCAACCAACCTCACTTTATACTTCTCAGCACTTCCCTCAAGACCAAGCTTCTTCTTGAATACCCATTTACAGCCAACAGACTTTCTTCCTTCAGGCAAAGGTACCAAATCCCAAGTTTCATTATTTTCCAATGATTCCATTTCTTCATTCATGGATTCTAACCATAAATTTGCATCGGGCATATTAATTGCCTCTTTAACAGTCCTAGGCTCCTCGGTGCTAGTAATTAAAGCATAGGCATAGTTCGAATCTAACATAGAGAAACCATACCTATCAGGTTGTCATTTTTCACGTGTAGACTTTCTCACTGGTTGAGGTTGTGGTTCTTCATCTTCAAAACTCTCAGAGCTACTAGAGCTCTCCTCAGTTTCAGGTACACCATGCAGTTCTCCCTTTTTTGGAGTTTGGGGAATCTCAACTACATCATTCTTCTTTTCTCTTTGATCTATCTCTAGTTGTGGATCAATTGCAGAAGGTTTGAGCTCATGAAATATTACACTTCTATTGTACAAAACCTTCTCAGTAATTGGGTTCGAAAGCTTGTATCCCTTTACACCAATGCCATAGCCAATGAAGATACATTTAACAACTTTGTTCTCCAGCTTAGATCTTTTCTCATTTGGAAGATATGCATATTCCTCACAGCCAGTCTCAGAGAGGGCTTCTTACCAGACCATGCTTCCAAAGGTGTCTTATCAAGAAGAGCAGAGCAAGGAGAATGGTTTACCAGGTAACATGATGTAGCCATGGCCTCAGCCCAGAACTTCTGCTCCAGACCAACACTACTCAACATACCCCTTTCCTTTTCCATCAACATCATATTCAACCTTTCAGCAACTCCATTCTATTGTGGAGTATAAGGTGTAGTTTTATGCCTTTTAATCCCATGGTCTTTATAGTATCTATCGAAATCTATAGAACAAAACTCACCGCCATTGTTTGTCCTCAAACATTTTATTTTCCTTCCAGTCTGATTCTCAACCAAGTTTTTAAACTCTTTAAAATGACTGAACACTTCTGATTTACTCTTAAGAAAGTAAATAAATGCCCTTCTCGAATAGTCATCAATAAAAGAAACATAATATCTAGACTTCGATAACGAAGGAACATTCACTGGACCAAACACATCATGATGAATATAGTCCAGTACACCAGAAGATTTATGAGAACTCAAGGAAAAAGAAACACATTGTTGCTTTCCATAAATGTAGTGTTCACAGAAATCAAACTCAAGATTATAGTCTACAAGCCCTTCAACAAGATTTTTACTTTTCAAGGTTCTTAAACCTTTCTCGCCTATGTGACTGAGTCTATGATGCCACTGCATGGTCTTTGCTACTGGGAGTTTCACCTCCATCGCATTTGTAGCTAGAGAAGCATCTTTCTCCTTCTCATCAGGAGCAGTTTTGCTTGACTTTACAAAGACATTGTTACATTGAACAGGTTGTGCATCCATCTTATATAGAGTGCCAGTACGAACACCCTTAGCCAGAACCATAGCACCTCTAGCCATCTTACATCCTTTACTCGAGAAAGAAACTTCCACACCAGCATCATTAAGCTTACTGACAGAAATTAAGTTACGAGACAAACTTGGTATATGTAGTACATCACCAATCCCTTTCGTTCTTCCATCAGGGAATTGTATTTTGAATCTACCTTGGCCAAAAATCTCTAGTGTTGAGTCACTGGCCAAGTACACCTTTCCACCATCATACTTTTTGTACTTAGTGAACCACTCTCTATGAGACGTCATGTGGAAAGATGCGCTTGAGTCAACTAGCCAGACATCATTTGATACCTAAGTTGAAAAAGTTACAATGAAAGAGTCTACATCACTCTAAGAAGAGTCATTATCTGAAGCATTACTCTTCTTCTTCTTCTCCTTACAAACCTTTCGGATATGACCACACTTCCCATAATTCTAACATTTCACCTTGGACTTTTTACTAGGAGACTTTGATCTCCCTACAGATTTAGATTTTTACTTCTTGTCCTTCTTCTTGAATTTCTCCTTCGATCTACCTCGAATAGAAAAGGGCCTCTTTGGCCATCTCAGAAGACTTCCTCCACATCTCTTCAAATAGTAGCAAAGCAACCACATCTTCCATCTTGAAAGTAGCAGTCGTACTTCCAATAGCCATCACCAGATGATCCCAAGTGTTAGGTAACAAACATAACAGGAGCATGCAACGATCCTCCTCCTCAATCTTTACACCCATAGATGCCAACTGAGCAACACTCATGTTAAACGAGTTCAGATGGTCTTCAATAGATGCACCTTCTTCCATCTTCAAGGAGTACAATTTCTTCCTTAGGAATAACTTATTCACCAGAGACTTTCCCTAATAAATATCACTAAGATTCTTCCATAATGAAGCTGCAGATTTCTCCTCATGGACATTCAGGAGTACAGAATCGGCCAGACTAAGTCTTATCAGTCCTCTTTATTTTCTATTTGCAAGATCCCAATCTTCTTGTTTCATACTTTGTGGCATAGTTCTAGACATAGCAACCCAAAGGTCTCTATCGACAAGCAAGTCTTCCATATTGAGTTTCCACAACTCAAAGTTATCGCCATTGAATTTCTCAATATCAACTCTTCCTGATGTACTCACCATCTTAGACACAACTTGTTCCTAACTTTGCAAGACTCCCACTAGAATAGTATTAGCACAAAAAACTAGCCCTACTAGCAAGGATAACACAATTGGACAGGCTTTGATACCACTTGAATGGAAAAGAAACAGTGCGTAAATTCTTTCCTAACGCTAAAACCATAGGGGATACATGCAAGACCAATTTTAAAACATTAACACTTAAGATGAATACAAATAGGGTAAAAAGAGTAACAAAAATAAACGATTACAGAGATAACACCAAATTTACGTGGGAAAACCCTTTTGGGAAAAAACCAACCACACCAAGAGAAAGACACTTTGTATTATAGTAAGCAAAAAAACCATACAAAGTTTCAGTCATCACTCTCTAAAAGTTAGCTCATAGAAACAGTCGATTTTTCATGCACTCACTATTACAATTCTATTTTGGCATACAGTGAATACAAACTCATCAACCCTTTCTCAGTCTTCTTCTTTTTCTAATTGTTCGACTTCTAGTCTAGACCGACTATTACAAGTCTCCATCCAACGACCAATTAGGGTGCATTAATTTCAGTTCTTCACTGACATGCCAAATTGATCTTAGATTGGATCCACCTGCAATCCTGCATTGAGCCACCCCCGCAATAAAATCATTGCAGATAAAATTACTAAAATTTGGGCTCTTCCAACCACTAAAAACTAATCTCATATGACTGCATAATATATCGCTTTTCACCAATCCAGCTTCCGGCAATAAATGTTGTTTTTCAACAATGGTGCAAAAAATACAATGAAAAAATTCCACGTGTTGCACTACTATTCATTCTATCGCTTGACTGAGCAGTGATCAGTCAATAGTCATTAGGCTCAAAAATCCCTTCACCATCGCTAACCACTTATCACATTATGGGCCGGCAATAATCCGCTATCACGAAAACACCAATCACCAGCTCTATCAGGTCCCACAAGCTACGTGTCCACCACTTAGGAGGTTTTGGGGTATCCAGGAGGGAATCTCCAATATTCCCATGAGCTTTCCTAGAATGAGCTTTCGAAATGGTCACATATCCACCGCTCGCGCCCTCCGCTTGGCTTACGTGGAAGCCACTGGAGCTCCTTCAAGGAATCTCTAGCGGCATCCGCTAGATTCCCTAGGAACTCTTGAGGTGCAGACAAGTTTCCACGACTGGGTGACCCTTTGCATTAAGCAACTCGGGGCCCACCATCTCTTCGTTGCACTCATCGCTTTGACAAGTCGCCATGCGTCATGCGCACAGGCAATTCTACTCAGTGAAAAGGTTAACAGTGGTACTTTCCTTCAAATGTCGCAGAAAGTAGCTAGCACCATCGGATGAAGCCAAGCGCAGCCGTTCATGCAATACATCGGCACATTGGCGAGGCATAGCATTGCCTCCCGCTGATGAGCAACCGATCTACTAATAAGGCCATAGCAAATTGCATTTTGCCAACTCCACACTCATCTACCCATCATTGTGACAACCCTCGGAGTCTCACCGATTAGACAAATTCTCCACAACCAATGATCAAATCGACCAAAAGATAACTCCACGATAAAGTGATAGAAACATAAACTCGTCAATACTTTAATAGAGGTCCAAGGCAATAAATTGAGGCACATTTTCCAATAAAGATAAGGCATATATGTGTATTAAGGGGTCATTTTGGCATAACAAGTGTGGATATCAAAAATTACAAATAGGTTGTAAAACACTAACACACACATTATTAGCATGATTAACATTTTAGAACCAAGCACACATCTAATATCCTTATGAAATAATACCTCATGCTTCAAAATGCAAACAAATGACAAAACTAATCAAAGCATACAAAAAAGACATGAAGTATACCTATTCCATGGTGGATTAGTGCTACTCTTTGTGTAGATGGTAGCCCTTTCCCAACCCTTTGACAAGCTAAATGATTATGATAGACAAATAGATGCAAGATGAACTCAAGTTGCCTATAGTAAGAATTCCCAAATTGTAGATGCAAATGAAGGAGAAAACCCCTTGAATTTATAGGTGAGGTTGAGAGAAGAAGAGGAAAAGTTGACGAATGTGGGACTAATCCTCAACCAATAGATTCATTCCACTTGTCAAAATGTGAGAGGAGAAACCTTGAGCACATTTTGGTCTTTGTGCAAGATAAATGCAATTAGGTGAGTTTGAATTTTTTAAAATGTCATTAAATGCATATGGTTGAGAGATTTGGGGGGAAATTTGTTTCGACAAAAAAGTCAAACAAATGGAGTTAATGAGGGCATATTCCTTTGGAATATGCTTTGTCCTTGGGAATATGCTTTGTGAGGAAAATAGAGCTTTTAATAAATCAAAATAAATGATTTATTGTGCAAGTGGGAAAAGCTAAAGGATGGGACATGGGTTAGGCTTAGTTTTAATCATGGATTTGATTAATTAAGTTGAAGATAGCTGATGTGACACTTGATTTAGATTTTTGGATTTTTTTAAATCAAATGAGAGGAAAATGATCATTTAGAGATTTAATTAAACATTTGGGTTTATTTAATTAAATGGAAGAACTTTAGTTGATTAATTAAATAATCTGATTTATTTAATTAAGTGTGATAACCTTAGGAGATCAAATAAACTTGATTTATTTGATAGGAGAATATGATTAAATATGATTAATGCATGATGTTAGTTTTGCATGTCTACAATAAGGGGTTAATTTGGTGATGAAAAGCCTAGGAGAGTGTAAAAATATTCTACAACACCTTACAAAACTTCGTCACAAGGCTTGGAAATGGGTAAAAATGGGTTGAAAAAGGTCTGAGATCATAGGCCAAGGTCCAAATGAGTGAAAAGTGTCAAAGTATACACTTTTTAGTGACACATTTAGCCCCCACTTTAGTGAGAGTATGAACATGCTTCAGACTAACACTAAAGTATCCTCATGATTCGGATGTTGAAGAATGACGAAGAAGAACAGGAAAGATGAAGGAGGTGGTCAAGCCCCCAAGGATTCAAGATTCTAAGTTGAAATCAATGCAAAAGACATTCAAGGGTGAATGCATTACAACAAAACAGGATACATGATCATGCAACAACAAGGTTTAGTGTGAAGAGAATGGAAAGGGTCAAAAATATGTACTCACTCTGGGGCCACAGAACATCAGGTTGTCCGTGGAGTGAGAGATCCCAAAAGGTGAGAAACATATACACAGTTGGTATGTACTCACAAAGGTGGCTATGGGGAAATTTGTGTCGTTGGTTGGGCTTCCCACTTAACCATACCAAAGTTATACCTCATGATAAAATTGATAATGCAACACAAAAGAAAGTGATGTTGTTCAAAGGGATTTTTCTTTGTTCATACAATATCTCATCTTAAGGAACGTTATGCATAATGTTTCCAAGAGAGGCGAGATTCAAGTGTACTCATCTTGTATGCAAGAGAGGCAAGGGCTCATCTTGTATGCAAAAGAGGAAAAATGCAGATATCTCAATCCTGAACAACATTGTGTGTAATGTTTTCAAGAGAAGGAATCACAAGCAAAAGAAGATCGCACAATGAAATGTGAGTGGTGATGTATGCCCCCACTTTAAAGGAATTTCTACACATGGTTTTGTGAGCAATGACTTTAAAGTAGAGAAGAAGAGGAAATGGACATGAGAGCTTGTTCGAAAATCCTTATGTCGAGTCATATATTTCTGAAAAGCTATGTCATGAAGAAGGGGAGTACGTCACATGCGAGTCAACTTAAGACAAGTCATCCACATCCCAAGCTTTCTCTTATATGTTCATGAAAGGTTAACGAAAAGTCGAAAGAGACAACGACAAGTGACATAAGAGGGAAAAGGCTAATGAACCTCTTGCCCCCACTTAGTGCAAGACAAGAGTGAGATGAAAGGTTTGAGGGAATGCAAGGGTGAGTGAAAATAGATATCAATTAGAGGAATGAGGTGCCCCCACATAAGGAAGAACACAAAAATCCTTAAGAGGTCTTGCTTAGTATAGGATGGCATACCTACGCAAGGCTCTATAGACTACGAGACTTTGTATACTCCTTTGGATGAGTGCGTAAAATTTGCATCAAGAGGAGGTTGCGAGATGACATGGGTGTTAAGAAAAGAATCCTTTGTTGATGTCAAAGGGTCACTTGTGAAGGTTGGGTTAGAAGGGTGATGAGGGATAGAGTTGGTGTTGGAGGAAGGTTTGATGATTTCGATGAAAGGGAAAAATCCAAGACCATGGTTGGATATTTGTGTATGAGGCTCAATAGGGTTGCGGATACCTTTTTCATTAGCACCACAACCTTGTCCACTATAGCCAAGTTGCTTCATGATCTCATAACCTTTTCCATAAATCTTTTTCAGCTTATTTGGATAGAGCGATGGTTCATTGTTTGCATTGGTGGCTAAATTAGTTGAGGATGTTATCGAAGGATTGTTTGAGTCTTGTGTGAACAAGACTACATTTCCCTTTGGAGAGTCATTGTTGTTGGTCTTGGTTTCTCCCATCAGGGGAGGGGTGAAGTTTAAGGAATCCCAACCATCATCAAAGGACTTTGGTTGTACAGGTCCCACTGGCTTGGTGGGTGTAGTGGTGAAGGGTTTGGATTTGGTTTGCTCAAGGTGTAAGACACTGTAAGGTTCGGGATCAGCATCAAGTGTGTAAACTTTGTTGTTGTAGATGTACTTCATATTTTGATGAAGTGTGGAAGGCACACCATTCATTTCATGAATCCATGGCCTGCCCAAAATAAGGTTAGATGAAAAATCATTAGGCATAACATGGATCGATGTGTCTAATGTGGCCACTCCAATGGTAAGAGGTAAAGTGATCACACCAAGTGGCTTTTGTTTGATACTGTCAAATCCAGTAAGGGATAAGGAGGAAGGTTGGATGGTCGATCTATCAATATGGAGCCTATCTAAGAGATTGACACTACACACATTGACAGTGGAGCCATTATCAACAAGGGTTTGCTTGATCCCTATGTTGTTGTATTGAGATATTATCATGAAGGATTCAAATTTTTTTTGCACTTCCAAAGGAGGGAACTCACTTTGGTGGAAAACAATGTCAGCATTCAAGCCTTGGATCATAGCTGCAATGTCATTTGTTTGTGCATTAGAAGGGATATGATTTTTTTGTAAGGCATCTTGCATCAAGTGGTGATAGTGAGGGGAGGCTTGGATAAGGTCCCATAAAGATATTTTTGCGGGAGTATTCCTTAATTTTTCAATAGGTTCATACTCCCTAAGAAAGGAATTGAAGCGAGGGGCAGTAGGAAGAATAAGAGGGGATGAAGGTAAGGGTGTTGAGGTTGATGGTTGAGAACGTTGGGTATTGCGGATGTAATGTGTATGAGAAATGGTATTATGACTCAATTGTTGCAACACATTGGGCTTAGGTGGGGAGAGAGTGAATTTAGGTTTACAAGGTGGGGAAAGGATCAGTTGAGGTTGGATAATATTAACATCCCCTAGAGAAGGAGAGTCTAATATAGGCTTCACATCTTCATGTAAGGGAATAATATTAATAAAGGAAATGATTGATGGTGGAATTATGAGGAGAGGAAGGATTGGGATAGGGTTCTATTTGATTTTCAAAGGTCTCATGTTCTTGTTCCAATTAATCCACTCTAGTAGAAGAGATTGGAAGAGGTTCATCACATGCTTCACTACAAGAAGAGGAGGCATCAAGAGAACGATCACTATGATTTTCAAATAGGGAGGGAGGGTCGAGAGTCCTATGACTCCTAGGAGAAGGATATTCTAACACCAACATGTCCTCTTTGCACTGAGGAGGGGTATTAGAAGAGGAGCAAGGTTGATCATCATAGTTAGGGAGACTAGGTAAGGTAATGTTTAAAAATGTGTTTATAATTTCATGTTCTTGTGTTAAACTATCTTCCCAAAGGGGATGAGGAGAAGAACAAGCAAGACCATCATGATGCTCTACAATTGTACCTTCTTTTAACAAGATACCTTCGTCACTAGAAGGAGAGGTATCAAGAGAGGAACAATTATGATCATCATGATTATCTATGTTTGCATTTACTTCTAACACATCATCCTCACAGAGAGGAGAGATAGTAGGTTGTGTATGTTTAGGACAATTATAAAAAATTTCATTCGCTAGACTCTCATAACTAGGGAATGCATTGAAAGAATTTTTAACATGTTTGAAGATTTTACAAACAATATAAAGAAGAAATAAAAATGCAAGCACGTTTGAAGAATTGACAATGCAATATAAAGAAAAAAAGGAAAGACAATATTCAGATTGCAAAGAAGGCAATTTGTTAATTACGCTATTAATGATCTTAAAATGAAAGTTTGTAAATATAAAATGTATAATGTATAATGCATGAAATGAGCTAAAGTGAGCTAATTATAATAAAATACATGTAACAAAAACACAACGTATTGATACAAGTATGTAATGGCACAAAATAGAAGCTGAAAAATATGGTTTTCAACTCTGTAAAGGGCGGTTTTAGAGGCCTAAAAGGACTAGGTCGCCCAAGATGGTGACCTAGTCCTCCTGATGATTTTTTTGAGATTTTCAAGAGTTTTGGACTGATACAGGTGGTTTATGTATGGGGAATGCAGACCTAACATGAAAATTCAAAATTACAGAAAGATTTAATGTCCTAAGATGCAAATATGTAGCCTAAATGCACTTTTCACTAATGCAGATTTTGAAAACCCTAGAATGCAACTTCACTAATGTAATATGCAATGCAAGATAATTCTAGGACAATGAAGGACTCTAAATTAGAAAGGAAGGGTGTAAGGATGTTTGGTTCACCAAAATGAACCAGCAAAAATGAAGTAGGGAAAGATGATTCCCCCAATGAGCCTCTAGGGTTTTTCACCCTAAAAGCTAACTTTGTATGAATGGCTCTCTTTCACACTTCTTTCATATTAGGGTTCATTCAAAGGGGGTTAGGGGCTCAATGTTAATGTTTGTGGACTGCCCTAAATTTAATAATCTAAGTGCTAGAAATAGAAAATTAAGCTAACTAAGAATGTAAAACTTATGAAAAACACACTATGATATGTAAATGACCTAAGAAATGTAAATAAATTGTAACAAAAATGAATGGGTGCACCTAGAGGTTGGAGAAGGATGAGATGAGGGTCTAGAATCCTGGAAAATTGTTGCAGAAGCTGAGGACACTTATGCCATTCTAGGCAACCTAGTCCTTCTAGCAGGAAAATCTGTCAGAACCCGTTTCTGCCAAAAGGGTACTCAAATCCACCAAAAACCCCAAAATTCATGTATGGTGGGACTAGGTCGCCCCTAATGGTGACCTAGTCCCTTTTAGCCTTTCGAGAAGATAGAAAGTGGGATCTAGAGGTCTCGATTTGTGTTTTCTACTCCTCTAGGTGTTTGGTCCCGAAAATGCAAAATCTGATCTGTGGAAGTCTTCCAAGCTTCAACTAGGGTTTTTCCAACCTTAGTGATCTTGGATGAATTTTTGGATGATCTTTCACCTTGGTTGTTTTCCCAATCTTCCTACAAAACCTATAAATCACACAAAGAGGGAAAACTTGTTGATTTTTAGAGTATGGGGGGCTTGCCTTGGTCAAGCCCCTTTGTAGATAATTAAACCAAATAAAGAAAGGATATAAAAAAGCATGAAATATGAAATGATTGATTCAATACCTTGCCATGATGAATGATCTTGAGTTGCAGCAATGGAGGATTCATCCCTTGGATGCTTCAGCAAGATGTCTTGTTGACTTAGAATATAGAAAACCTTAGCTTTCTTGAGAAGGAGTGGATGAGGAGTAAAGAGTTGTGTGAGAGAGGAAAAATGAATGTGACTTATGAGAAATTAAGGTTTTGAGGCTTATTTACAAAATTTATGCCCTAATTTACTCAAAATAACACCATACAATCCGACCTTAGGGTTTTAGAGACCAAAATCCCAAAAGAAATTAACTTAAAATTTAAATTTATGCCACATGGGACTAGGTCACCCAAGGTGGCGACCTAGTTCACCTAGGAAAACATTGTATTTTGGTAATTAAAATATAATATTTTTGTTTGTTGGGATTGTCTCATTAAAACACACTAAGATAAGGCATATATGTGTATTAAGGGGTCATTTTGGCATAACAAGGGGTTAATTTGGAAGCCTAGGAGAGTGTGAAAATTTTTTACAACACTTCATCACAAGGCTTGGAAATGGGTAAAAATGGGCTGAAAAAAGTCCAAGATCATAGGCAAAGGTCCAAATGAGTGAAAAGTGTCAAAGTATAGACTTTTTGGCGACACACTTGAATATTGAAAATGTGTCATTTTTGTGTACTTCATGTGTAATTTATATAATTTATTAAGTTTAATCTTTGGAGTTCATTATAGAACCTATCCCGCAAATCTTAGCACTAGTATCATCTCCAAACATAACAGCCTCCATCATATTTTTCAGGTTTAATGAACTTACTTTTATAATGAGTCATGTGATGTGAATAGCCACTGTCAATGACCCAATAGTTCTTTTCATGTTTAGCGTGTAGGGAAAAGATTACAATATCTTTCTCTTTCTCTTTCTCTGGAGGACATTCCTTCACCTGTCTTTCAGAATTAGCAGAAGTAGATTCATCTTTTATAGCCAAGAATAAGCATTCATTATCATCAAAATCTCCATAATCAAATTCATCATCAAAAATACTAGCATCCTCATTCACATAATATGCTTTGTTGATCTTCTTACCTTTGTTTCTTCACTAAATCTTTGTTTATTCCTCTTAGCTCTTTTCAGACATCTCAAAGCATAATGACCTATTCCCCCATAACTAAAGCATTTAAAGAGTAACTTACCTTCATACTTACCAGAGCCTTTCCTCATCCTTCTCACAAATTTAGTTTCTACTTCATCAAGATTTTCTTCATCCGGATCTTCAACTCTTGTAGCCTTAAAAGTAGTTTCTTATCTGGATCCATTTCTAAATTTTGATTTTCTCATCTCATAAGATGCTAGAGCTCCCAATAATTGATCTTTAGAGTAATTCTTGTAATTCACATATTCTTCAATAGAAGATACCTTTTCGTTGTATGCATCAAGGAGAGTTCTAAGAATCTTCTTTACAATCCTAGATTCATCTACTATAGCACCAAGTCCTCGCATTTCGTCTACCATCCCATCCACTCATTGTACATAAGATTTAATATTCTCATCTTCAGACATATGCATGACCTCAAATTGTGCCTCTAAATTCTAGAACTTTGCTTCTTTGACCTTTTCATCTCCATCATACATCTTTTCTTAAGCATCCCAAACTTCTTTAGAAGTCTTCAGATTTTGAACTTTAATCATCTCAGAATGTGAAAGACTATTCTTCAAAATGAACTTCACCTTATTATTTGCTTCATGTGCATTGATTTCATCAGTTGTACTTAGACCATTAGCGGGAGGAGTGTTATGAGCTTTTTCAACCTCATATCCACAATACTCCAAATATCCTTACATCTTTATTTTCTAGATAGAATAGTTAGTTCTATCAAATTGAGGAGACTCAAATGTGATCTTTCCTACCATCTCATGCCTTCCTTAAGCGGTTACGATTAAATCCAAGGAACCAAGCTCTAATACCAATTTTTGAACAAGAAAACTGAGATGGGGGTGAATCAGTTGTGACACATATTTGAAACTTCCATCAAAATTAGATCAACTAAAAATCCTTTACTCTTTTAAAATGATTAATCATTAAGTGCAAAGGTGAAAACTGAAAAGCATCATGCATACACAATAACACCAAATTTATGTGGAAAACCCAATAAAGGAAAAACCACTATGAGGATTAGCTCACAATATAAAGAATATCAAAACTAATTACAAAGGCTCGCTACCAAAGAAGGCTCACTGCCAAAATAGGACTCACTATTTGAATTAGGATTCACTATCCAACCAGGTTTAACCACTCGAAGGGCTCACTGCCACACAAATACAAAGAAGATAGAAGAGATATATTATAGAGAGAATACAATCTCAATGCAACAGATATTTCCACCATAATTCACTCACACACTTGTAGACATGCTTGAATGATAGAGTAAACCTTCACCTCAATGCATCTGGAAACTGAGCAATTAGATTTCACACTAATCTTCCAAACTCGCATCACATACACATTGTTTCACATCTATATTTCTCTATTTATTTGCATACCTTTCACCAATATCTCATCATTTATTTATACCATATTCAACTTTGAAACATATCCAAATTTGGCCATACAACATTTAAATTTAAATTAGGTTAGTGCCAAGACATTTTAGGGTGCAATTAGAATGAGGGAGACCCAAACACATGCTTGATAAGGACCCAAATAAGTCCCAACACACTTCTTGAACTTTGCAAGTAGTGTTTAACACAAGTTCAGCCAAACCAATGTAAAAAACATAGAACAATTAAGTACACAACCCTTAACATGATCTAATCTTTCTAGACAACAAAATTATCTTCAACATGATCATATCAGCTTAACTCCAAAACTGCAAGACATAAAACTCAAACAAGAAGAAATCTGGAGCAACTACATTTCTCTCAAACCTTAGCCAGATACCCTAAAAAACATAGTTCACAACTGGTGAACATAACTCGCACTGTACAATGATCTAGAAACCCAAAATCTAGATAAAGCAGCTTCCAACAACCATGATCAACATATCTAAACCACACATAGGGGCAAAACTTGGAGAAAAACCCGAAGCAAACACTAAACACCTGCAACCTTTTTCCTTTACAATTTTCTCAATATCCTCGGCATATACAACCAATGACATGCATCCATGATATCAATGACAACAACAACTAATTGATAACCAGTTAACTAGTTGACATCAATGACAACACCTTCATTCCTGCAACAGGGATAGTGATGGATTGAAGGGATATTTTGACAGCATAAGACTAAGATGAATGTGTGTTGAAAGAATGAGAGCCAAGGATTCATTATATATAATTTTGATGAGATGAATCAATGGATAGGATTGATTGGTTAATGGAGGGTTGAGATTGAAAGAAAGATGTAGTTTGGATCAAGGAATGAATATTTATTAGCCTTGTAACAAGTGTCACAAGATGGAAAGGGGTAAAATTGGAAGGTGTGCTCACAAATGTGTGAGAACACATTGGGAAGAGAGGCATTAAAATTTTTTTAGGAGATAGGGTGGCTTGTGTAAGATTTTAGTGGGGGTAGGTGAGATGTAGGAATTTAAACTTAGGAAATAATGATAATGATGATTAGGGATGAGGATTAGATCAATTAATCAAGGATTAATTTATTAATGAAGATGGATTGAGTTAATAAACCAAGGGTTTATTAACTTCAGTGGAGTTAAAAGTTTGGGAATGGGATAATGATGATTAGCATGGGGATAAGGTTAATTAATCAAGGATTAATTAACCTAAGTGCCTGAATAGGGAAGTTTAGAGGAAAGTGGGAAAAGGTTAGCTTTAATTAAATAAATGTAGATTTGTTTAATTAAAGGTGGTGGAATGTAAGGATAATGGGGAAATTAATTAAATAAATGATGGATATTTATTTAGTTAATTTTTAGGATAAGGGAAGTGGGTAAACTAAATAAATAACAAGTATTTATTTAATTAGATATTATTTTGGGTGACTACAAAACTAACAGAAAGCAAAATATGGAAAGTTGCCTTTGTCCAAGATGAAACTTTTGAAGGATTTGATCTCTCTCAAACCATAGTTGCAAACCTCACCCAACTATAACCACCAAAAACTACTACTAGCATGCATGGAACTGCACAAAATTCCTCCAAGGTGAAGGATCGCTTCATAGTAAACTTTTCCATTGCAGGGGAACCATATGATGCAAGTGTCAAATTCTTCTTAGTGCTTCAGGTGAACATACAACAATAGGGGTGAAAATTTCTGAAGATAGGTGAACATCCAAGAAAAAACCTTTTGTGGATTGAAGAGAAATCACCTCACAAAAGGATAGGTCAATGTCATCACCATTGAACTCCTCATTGCATGAACTAAAATAAGAAGGGAAATTTTCTAGCTAACATGGTGATGCAAAATATACCAAACCTATTTTTTGATATGCACAAGGAATATCTTCTTCATGAACCTCAAATGAAAAGCTTTGAAGCTCAAGCATACTATCAAATTGATAAATAGGAGCATCACTCTCCCAACAAATGTGTGGCTTCTCAATAAATGCTAAATTACTTGCATCAATATGCACTTCATCAATGCAAACCTCATATTTTTGAGACACTTCAAGTGAAGAACTAAATTCTTCAAATTACCTCTTTGTGTTCATTTCTTCTTGGCAATCGACTGTAACAAAATAAAACTCTTGGCATGTAATGGTTGTAACATCCTCTTTTGTTTCATCACTCTTATGTTGCTACCCACAAAGCTCCTCTTTTGGGGGTGAAGGATTGGTATCCAAGATTGAACAAAAATCTTCTAAACAATCCTGGAAAATAGGTCCTCCACCTTAGAACTACAAACCTTGTCAGATTGGTGATCCTCATCTGTAATAATAGGAATTGAACATTTCTATTGTTGCTGCTCCAAAACCATGGATTTGTCTTCATCTATCAAGTTGGGACCAAGCTACTCAGAGGCCTCTATTAATATAGGTATGTAATGAAATAACTTGCACAAGAAGAATATAATATGAAATATGTTAAAAATACTTGATAATAATATGCCACTTCGAGGGGGAAACCTCCTAATCCAATTTGAGGGGGATACCTCCAATAGTCTTCAATAAGAACACAATACTCAACATGATGATCAAATGACTCACAACCTCCTATATATACTTATTTATGCCTAGGATATCACCTAGGCCAACTTAGATAACCCTATATAAGCCCTATGCCGACCTAATAAACTAAATAACAATATAATAATGATAATATGAATTAATTAGGAGTTAAGATAGTCACAAGCTGGCTATTGATAACCCAATGTACTCTAATATTAAGGGTGTAGAATGCCCCCCCTCTTCAGATAAGCATTGTCCTCAATTCAAGGCAATTTTGGATGCTTTTGAATGAACTCCTCTTCCTCACAAGTGACATCTTTAATTGGTAAATTATTTCCTTGGGTGAGATACTAAGTGAGTGTTATGGTTCGTAGCTTCCTTGTGTATTTCTGAAAAATACATTCTGGTTCCAATATGATTCTTCCTTCTTCATCAACCTCTAGTAATATTTTCCAAGTAGGTATATTATTAGATTATGAGACTTTTAATGAAAATAATTGGATTGTAAATCCATCAACTCCTTCCTTAAGAAACTTTTGCATTTGATGAGAACTCACCATTTTTGGTGACTTTTCCTCCAAGCCTCTTAGATCTATTATCTTTCCTTCTGATTGGAATGTCATGAACAATTCTTGGAAGTTCATCTCAATTGTTCCCAAGGTAGTAAGCAACAGTACTGCCAAAATAATATGTGTTGCACCCATGAAAATAACATACATTGGGCTATCAAGTTGAAAATCTCCCATGGATAATTTAATGTTATGGAACTTTCTAGAACAACTGATAGTACCACCATCTGCAATAAAGACCTAAAATTCTGGAACTAGATATATAAAACAATTTAGATGAGTAGCCAACTATTTGTTGTTGAAATTGTGAGTACTACCCGAGTCGATAAACACTGTTACCTTATGCTTCTTTAAGAACCCAACTACCTTGAGAGTTTGTGGGGCACTAAAACCAGAGAGTGCATGATAAGAAATTTTTGGTTGTGATTCATTATCTAATTCCCCATGCCCCTCTAATATTGGTTCCTCCTCTTCTTCCTCACTCGATCCTTCAATATAAAACAATTTATTTTCACTACATTTATTCCCTTGACTATATTTATTGTCGCAATTGAAGCATAACCATTTTGCTCTCTTATCCTCAATTTGTTGTGGATTCAACCTAGTAGGTTGTGGTAGTGAATGTGCAGGAGATCCCCTTTCACTAATATTTATATTCCCTTGCCTCCTACTAGCCAATAAATTCTCCTCCACTTGTCTTTCCATTACTATTTCTTGTGATAAGGATTGTGGTTGGAACAATCGCACTTCATATTTTATGTGATCTTGTAAACCACCTAGAAATAGTTCCTTCATATTTTCTTCTGCCATATTCTCTACTCTTAGAGAAATGGTATGAAACTTTTGAATATAATCCTTGACCATGCTTGTTTTCTTTAAATTAGTAAGTTGGAAAAAGTAGCTATCCATAAAGTTATCTCCATAATGGGTAGCGAGTTGCTCTTGAAAAATTAACCATGTGACCACACACCCATTTTTTCTCTTCCCATCACATAACTAATGATACCAAATATATTGATTTGGCTATAGGTATAATGAAGCCATAGAGACCTTTTGTTGAATTGAAACATGATGAATATCAAAGAACTGCACCATTTGGAATAACCAATTGGTTGGATCCTTGCCATCAAACTTTCTCATATCCAACTTAGGTATGAATTGCTTTGGCATAAGATTATTAAAGGAAGGATCCTTCTTGAAATCAAATTCAATTCTGAGGAATTCATATCCCCCAAAAGCATTATCTTCCCCTTGCAAAGAGAATCCTTCCTTCCACCTCATACGTTGAATAAATAATTTCAATTCACCCATTTATTCCATAATTATCTTCTCTAATTATTAAATATCACCCTTGAATTTGTTTATTTCATCCTTAAGTTTAAAATCATCATTTTCTACTCCCTCATTCTCTGAAGATTTCCCCAGTGTGGTAGAATTCTTTTTTCCCCTTGTTGTAGGCCTCGACATGATAGCCAAAAAATAATTTTTCAATAAACCACACAAATGAAACTAAAATTCCTTTAATTTTTTACTTTAACTTACTAGGTCCAACATACCTCTCACCTAGAAAACTATCCCAAAAATAAGTAGATTTGCAACCTTGAGAGTGATATTTGTGGAAACCCTAATTTTTCAATAACTAGCTTATTTGTGATCAAAATTCTCCAAATTTTGTACTAAAGGCTCCTGTAGTATTTATCCAAAAAACTACTAAAAATTGGGCTCCAATTCAGTAGGATGTCAGAGATATTTAGATTCCAAATAAATTGTGTAGAAACCCTAATTCTACAATAATTCCCTCAATTCTGCTCCAATTTCTCTAAAATATGGATTGAGGGTTCTTTAATATGTTATTCAAAAACCCTTTAAAAATCATAAAAAAACTCACTAAAATATGAAAGATATTCTCTTCCCAAAATCACCTTCAATATTGAGAAAAAAACCTTGCCTCTATGGTGCCAAGATCATGCTCTGATACCACTTGTAATGAAATAACTTGCACAAGAAGAATATAATATGAAATATACTAAAAATACTTGATAATAATATTCCATTTCAAGGGGGAAACCTCCTAATCCACTTCGAGGGGGATAACTCCAATATTCTTTAATAAGAACACAATACTCAACATGATGATCAAATGACTCACAACCTCCTATATATACCTATTTATGCCTAGGATATCACCTAGGCCAACTTATATAACCCTATATAAGCCCTATTCTGACCTAATAAACTAAATAATAATATAATAATGATAATATGACTTAATTAGGAGTTAAGATAGCCACAAGCCGACTATTCATAACCCAATATACTCTAATATTAAGGGTGTAGCAAGGTATTGGTGAGCTTTCCTCCTTTTCTTCAATCAAATAAGGCAAGACATCAAATGAGAGGACTGATTCCTCTAATATATTATTTTTTTTTACCTATATAGTGTCTTGTTGTTGCAACACTATTTCTTGTAACAAACCAAGAAACTCATTTTTTGGAGCACATGAAGGATCATCAGAAACATAAACCTCTTCACTCCTATCCTAGAACATTTCCCTCTTTTGTTCTTTTGACCAATAAGGATCTCATATAATAGATCTTCCTTTGAAGAGTGAAATAGCAATAGGGGAGAAAAATGGTCAAAATGGCATTGAAACTCTTGTTGAAGTTCTGGAAGGGGCTAGCAAAAGGTTGAGCCTCCTCCAAGATTGGTTCTTGTGAGGAATGGAGGCTCTCAAAACTTGGGATATCCAACATAGGAGATCTACTTGATGGCATAGGAGGTTGAAAATGAGTTTCAAGAGGCTAATTAGAATTCTTGAAACTAAAATTTTGTGCTTGCATACCTCCTGCACAATAGGTTGTTAAAAGGAGGGCTAATGAAGTTCCAAGAGGTTTGTTAGGGTTCTTGAAGCTTAAAAACTTATGCTTTCTTACCTCCTCCTTAGCAAGCTATTATGAAACTAGTGGAGGTATTTGTTTGAAACTAGGCACGCAAGGGGCTACTTGAGTATCAGGTATTTGAGCTAAAGCAAGGGTAAGTCTGAGTTGCTCTTGCTTAGCAACAACACCCTTTGGTGTATACTCCTCTTGTTGCCTTCTTTGTTCCTCCAACTATTTCTCATACCTTCATTGAGCTTCTATATAATTTTACTGCTATGGATAGTGAGCTTGATGGACAAGCTCATCCTATTGTGGGAAATAACCTTCCTACCTTTAATAGGCTTTATTAGCCACTCCTCCTATTGTAGGTCAAACACTTGATGCTCCTTAACCTCAATCAACTGTCTATGGAGATACCTCATCATGGATATGATTTCACTCATATTTTGGGGTTGAAAGGAAGAACGATGAGCCTCTTGGGATTGTTGATAGGAATGTGTAGGTATCTAGGAAGCTTGAGTAGGGGGGTTAGGTAGTAAGCATTTTGATAAGATTGAGAACCCACAATATCAGGGCTCTATGAAGTGAAATGGGAATCATGACCAGCCTAATATGGTTGATTGGGAGGTGCAAAGTTGGAATTATCATGGTATGGGAGAGTGTACATATAGTTTACATTAAATTTTGAAATTTTTATGCATAGGGAGAGATTTTAAAATTATAAAATAAGAGAAATGGATTGCTCAACCATATATTGTGGGTGCATACCAATAGAGTCACCTAAATGATGTTATAGAGTTGCTAAGTTCTTGTAACCACCTCCAAAGGCTTAAAATTTGAAGAAGGTACCACTTCTTCAATAGAATGAAGTAAACTTAGCACTGCTTAAATCAATAGATATGAATGGAGTCACCATAGTTTTTGAAGATATGCCTCAAAAGGTAAAGTGCATTGAAGAAAACTCCAAATTCTTCAATGGAGAGAAATTAGTCCCACCAGGGATGCTAGAAATTGTTGTCACAAAAACTACACCCTACTAAACAAGAATTTCAGTGTTCTAATGAAACAATAGAAATAACCTCAAGGTGTGGGACCTTACGTGAATGAGGTTGACTCTTCGGAGAAGGTTTTCTTCCTCCTCTTATCTAATTGCAAATGTGTTGGTCTAAACCCACATGAAATCCCTATCACTACTCTACTCTAATAGCTCACAAAGAAAAGAGATGGAAGGATAACATAAAATGGAAATGAAGGTGATACACCAAGATAGAATTTTGTTTCTTCTTTTCTTTAGATTTCTCAATACATTAAAAAATCAACTAAAATACACATTCAAACATGAAGGTGAGATATTTTACTCAAACATGTAAGAATTAACTATGACAATAGCTAGATTTCATTAATATAAGGCATAAAACCTATCTTTACAATGGTAGAATTTAGAATAAAATGTTTGCAAAAGGAAAACTATGAGAGGAGCCCAAAAGAAGAACCCCTAAAGAGAATACAAGTTTTTGTTTTATAGATCAAGCATAACTTGGATGGATGTAACTCAAACCCTAACCCATCTAGGGTTAGCAATCAAGGAGATACGATCAAGGAAATATCTTCTCATGAAATCCATACCAGAAGGAGAGCTAGGAGAAGCCAAGATTTTCACACCATACCTAGCAATAAATGAGTATTGGCACCACAAAATCTGCTTTTTGAAGTCAAGATAATGTATTTAATATTATCCTTGAATCCTAAAAGTTTAAATAGGTAGCTGAGGAAGTGGTTTGAGCATTAATGGAATCACCTAGAAAACATGCAAAATCCACGGGAAGATCAAGGCATCAGACCTGAAAGGAAACTTTTACAAAGCATTAAATGGTTTGGAGCCATGAAAAGAGAATCCTTCATTGGACATCAAGCATCAAGAATGTTGCATACCCTATGCACATCATCGATGTTGAATCATCGAGGATTGGGCTTTGGGTGTACCACTTACACCATGCTTCTAGAAGAAGCAAGAAGGAAGAAAGCAGCGAGAGCTAATCGTAAATTCTGAAAAGGTCACCCTTTTCAAGCTTCGGAGGTTAGGAAGGAGGTTTACTCCTTATTGCAAAATGAAAAAAGGGTAAAGGGGAAGACCAAAGGTTGAATTCCCAAAGGAGTCATTAGGGATTGGAGGGAAGTGTTACCTCTTATCAAAGAAAGGTAAGAAGTAAAGGATAAGGTCGAAGCTTGAAGTCCAAAAAGTTGACACTTAGTCAAATTTTAAAGAAATGGGACCTCACGAGGGAATCCCAAGGTTTTGAGAAGGAAAGAAATTATTAAGAAGGTGGTAGAAAGGAAGACATCTTTTAAGGTTTGGGCATCAGGAGGATGCCTTACCTCTAACCATAACAATGGTAAGATGTAAAGGGTAACCCTGACCTCTGAAGTTTGAAAACCTCAACACTTAGTTCTTTTCAGAAGAAATGATATGGGGTAGAGGGAAAGGGTTAAACCCAATGGGAGAAACCTGAAATTCCAAAGGGGGAAATAGAAGGCAAGGGAGAATAAGAAGAAGGAGATTGAGTGGGAGTGATGAATAAGGTATGATGGAAGAGAGGTAAGTGAATACTTGAAAGCTCAAAACTTAGGAATTAGCCAACTTTAGTACCCTTCAAGGAGAATTCAAGCAAGAAGGCCCATGCGGGATCTCTCAGATCAGTCATCAATGATGGTTCATCAAAGGGTGGCATGAAATGACAACATATCCATAGGGTGTAATTATGGAGATTTTTGGTGTGAATAAATATCTTCTACCTAGTTATTTCACTTACTAAGGACTTAGGGGATATATTCACATGTTAAGCTTACTTAGGTCCTAAGATTCTTTCTAGAAGGTGTTAGTTGTCATTAGTTGTAATCTTATCTTTTGACTTGTAACACATGTGATCTAGATAGTTGTGATAAGTTGTCTCATGTCATAAGATTAAGACACTTGTCACAATCTTATGACATCTTATGCCTCACCTTGGCTATATAGCCAAGGGTCTCTCTCACATTGTACATTGATTCTTTTTGCATTTATTGATAGGAATACAGTTTATTCTTGTCATATTGATCTTCTAAGTATTTTTTTTCTCTCCATAGACCTTTATATCTTGGGTGGCTATCTCCATAGCCAAATCTTACATGGTATTAGAGCAAGTTGAGTGCCTTTGGTTAGCTTTTTAGTAGATCATGAGTGAAAATCTTATATTTTCTTGAAGCATTGAGTATTGCAGGTGCCTTTGGTTAGTCTTTTAGGAGATCATGAGTGCTCTTCTCTTTCATCTTTAGATGATCTAGAGAATCAAAAATGTGTGATAGAAATACCAATTTATGGGGGGGTCCTTTTTGGCTTTGTATTGCAGGTGAATTTTGGGAGCTTGTTGCGTCAGATCTAAGCTCACCATTGTATCTGGAGTGTCTGAGAAATTCATATTTGCCTTTTGTTTCATTCTAGTTGGAAATTAGAGGCCAAATCTACAAGGGTTTGAAGATTGAAGGTGGTTGCCAAATCCAGGAGGTAGCTACTGTAGCGTGGGGAAATTCCAAGGTTAGCAATATCAAGCATAATTAAACTAGCCCCAAACTAATAATGAAGAACAATGGAAAACAAGATAAAATATGAAAGATCTCAGCAAACCCTATGCATTCCATGAATCATCTTCATTACACTCCTATATTTTGTTGTAGTATAATACTTGCCCTCAGATTTTACTTAAGTATGGAAATATGGCCTAAAGATAATTTCAAAGCAAAATATTGAATATTTCAATGATGTCTAAACTTCTAAGATTTTCAGCGGGGGTTTGAAATGAGAATGATAAAGTCTCTTTATAGGAAAATTTGATTTTGAATGACAAGTTGAGATTTGAAAATCAATTAATCGATGGTCACGATTAAAAGATAAAGAATGGAATAGGGTTAGGTTGAATTATAAAAGATGAATGGTCGAGATTAAATTAAAAGATAATTTAATCGACGATGGAGCTTAGTTGAGACAAGGAGGAATAAGTATAAGAATATAGAAGATAAGATCAATATAGAAAAACTGATGAGTTAGAAAAGAAATCAAATCATTTTTTCCATTTTAGTGACCAATGATCAATTAAATAATAAAGATATTATTTAATTTTAGGAGATTATGATAAGAGAAGAATTATCTTTTTGAATTAAATCATGATTATAATTTAGAAAATCAAGATATGAAATCTAATTAAATAAATATTTATTTAATTAATTAAAAATAGGAAAAAGCCAATTAAATAATTAAAATAATTATTTAATTATAGATAATAAGGAAAGAATCATCATTTTGAATTAAATAATGATTTTTAATTCAAAAATCAAGACATGGAATATAATTCAATAAATAAAGATTTATTTAATCAAAAGGAGGAAAAAAGCTAGCGAATAATTAAATAATTAAAATAATTATTTAATTATAGATAATAAGGAAAGAATCGTCATTTTGAATTAAGTAATGATTTTTAATTCAAAAATCAAGACATGGAATATAATTCAATAAATAAAGATTTATTTAATCAAAAGGAGGAAAAAAGCTAGCAAATAATTAAATAATTAAAATAATTATTTAATTATAGTGGAAAGTGTAAGAAATCAAGACATGGAATATAATTCAATAAATAAAGATTTATTTAATCAAAAGGAGGAAAAAAGCTAGCGAATAATTAAATAATTATTTAATTATAGTGGAAAGTGTAAGATTGTCACAGAAAAAGTGATCTATTAGAGAAAATCAAATCTTATCTTATCTGAGTGACCAATAAATAATTAGATAATAAAGATACTATCTAATTATAGAGGAATATGATAAGGAGAAATCATTTTGAATTAAATAATAATAATTTAATTCAAAATTATTGATATTGGACCAAATTAAATAAATAAAGATTTATTTAATTAAAGAGAGAAAAAGCTAATGAATAATTAAATAATTAAAACAATGATTTAATTATAATGGAAAGTGGCATAGGAATGAAATAAATAAATATTTATTTAATTTTTAGAAAGAAAATAAGTTTAATTAGTGATGTAATTAAATAAAATTTATTTAATTAATCGAAGAAGATCAAAGATAAGAATGAATTAATTAAATTATTGAAATTATTTAATTAATAGAAGATATACGATCATAGGAAATAATTAAATAATTAACATTATTTAGTTATGAAGAATGAAAGGGAAAAGGATGGAAGAATTATGAAGAAAATTAGAGTCACAGGCCTAGGACAATTTTTAGCATCTATATTTTGCCCCTCTTTGATATAATGCAGTTTATCATGTTGTTTCAAAGAAAATTAATCAAAAATATGCCCCAATGAAAGGAAGAATGATGAGGAGTTAGTGGTATGCCCCCTCGAGAGGATAGGCAGGTTCGAAGAAAATGAGTGTGCTCTCAACATGGATGAGAGAACTAGAAGATGGAGGACTAAAGGATAGAGGAACATAGATAAGGGTGGTGAAGATGCCGAAAACAAGAAATGTTAGAGTGAAAAAGATGAATAATAGCATAGAAGACATGGATGTTAAAAGAATCTTGAAATCTTCAATACTTTTCCAAATACATAATAGGTCTTGCATGAATCATCATTAGGCATTAAAATGACACAAATGGAGAACAAACGCCTTGATATGAGATAGACCAAGGTGTGCAAGGTCACCCACTTACAAACAAACAGTCGCAAACAAGGAAATGTCCTAGCTCATACTAAGGGAAAAGTTACCCCAATCATTTTGCCAAGACAATCCACAAACAGTAGTAAGAAAAGGAGTCCTGAAACATCATTGCTCCTCTAAGTCCTTCATGGGACATCCTCAAGGAAGCTAGTAACCTGACTCAAAGACAAAGCCAAAAGTAAAATGAGACAAGACATGCCATAATGCCAGCAACCATTGAGAGTGTTTGTCAAAGTTTGATTGTTCGATATTTAGTTGATTGTTCGACAAAGCCTGGTTTCAGGAAAGATGCATATCATATAAGACGTCTACTCTGATTTCGATCATGCTACCACCTATATAAGGTAAATGACGATGCGTGACTAAATGATGATGTTTGATTTTAGAAAGGATGCATCTTGTATAAGACACTCAATTTTTTAGATGATTTGATCATTTTGACAATTTATTTGATTTGACATGATGACCTTATTGAATAGTTTGTCTTGTTGATATGTGACTTGTCCTAATGCGTCAATGACCACTTGTGTGTTTGATGACAGTGTTCAATTTATTTGATGACATGACAAACCCTAAAGGACTGACCTAATGTGGCCTCAGGAGCTCATCAACAAATGGCTTTGCCTATGTAACAATGCGCAGAGACGTCATAGTTCGACATGACCATTGACTTTGTTTTATGGACAAAGAACTGAGTCATGGTTTTATTCTGACAAACCTTAAAGGATTGGCCTATTTCCTCGAGGGAACATCAAGATATGGCATTGCCTACGTCCAATCGTAGAGGAAATGTAGTTCGACATGACAACGACTAGCATAACCAACTAACTCTGACTCTATTTTTGGGATTTTGAAAGATTTTTAAATGTTTTTGGTTTTTTGAAATGTTTTTATTTTTTTGGATTTTTTTAGGTTTTATGATTTTTTTGGATATTGAATATTTGATTTTTTTTCTTTTGTCATTTTATGAGGATCGTGAGAAATGCATGTGAATGATGCCTATAAGCAATCGAGAAAGCATGCACAAGAATCCAAGGACAAACATGATCTTTCCCCTAGTCAAGTTGAATACCAATTGAAAAGTGGTGATGATGACAATGTTGCTTGACATGGGAAGGACACATCCCGAAACAACATGAGGATGACAATAATGTGACTTAAGGAGCAAGGTTTACAGCAGGGCTAGAAACAAATCCAAGGAATGTTTTGGATGATGCACTAGGATGCATAGCAAGATTGTATGGATTAAGCATGTTGCATTTTGGAATGACTTGGTTAGGACTAGATAGGATGATGGAAGGATGCTGGATTAGAATTCTTAGACCATTGACAAGGGAAAACCAAGACATGTGATAGGTATGAAAGGATAATGGATTGATTTTTGGTAAAAGATATGAGACATGAGGATTATTGGCTGGGAGAATTATCATTTGATCTCCAAGGACAATGTTGTATAGGGATAATAAATCTATGAAGGTAATGACATTATGTTTCATGGATAGTGTATGACCAAAGGATAGACATGTCAAAAGTTTTCCCAAAGCATGATTTGCATTTGTACCCTAATTCGTATCAAGATCGAAGTAGGTGGAAAAATGGATGGAAATGATATGGGTTAAATGGATAGATGGAAATTTCATGAGAAAGGCATGGGAGATGAGACAACTTGCCCCCAAGTGTAATTTTTCAGATAGATAATTGATTCTACGCATGATGACTATTTGCCAGGTTTTCATCGTGGTACTTATCCAAAGCGCCATAAAAATGGTTTTCACTATTGGACAAATTTTTTTTCTCTTTACTATTTTCTTGATTTTTTTATTTTTTTTGTTGTTACCAAGATGCCTGTTTGCCATATTTTCATCAAGGTAACGATCTTTTTCAGGAATTTTTCTCATTTTTTTTAGGACTTGATATTTTAGATGATCACTGATTGTGTTGAATCTGTTGATGGTGTTGATGCAGAGACTAGTGCCATGATATGCCAATAATGACCTATATGAAGCAGTTGCCTTGTTAGGATCATAGTGCTTGCATATAATTGATCAATGTCATTGTGACCCTTGTTAATACTAGAGTTGGCCTTATCAAAATATGCACATCACAATAGAGTGCCATGAGAGTCCTTACAATAAAGAGTTGTTGCCAAGATGTGATGAATTTGTGAGGTATTTCTTTTAAAATTTAGGCGTGATGTAGGATTATGATGGATGATGGTAGATGTGGAAGGATTGTTTAGACGTTTGGATGAATCACTTTTTATTTTCCAAACTTGGGATGTTGGATGGCAGAGTTTGGAATTTTGATTGGGATGGCATTTGGAACCAACACTTTATATGCCTTGTTTGATGACAATTTTGAAGGAGGTGGACATTTATTATATGTGGGAGTCCTCTTTTCTTGTGGTTCCACATTTTGATTGACTATTGGATTTGAAATATTTTCTTTGCTTGATCCATTTTTCTTTGGATCCATTTTAGTTTCATTTGTCAACTCGAATTTTTATTTGATTCAATAACCTTTGAAATTTGATTTTAAACTTTGGATTTGTAATAATTTTCTTTTGGTTGGTCCCAATGGGTATATTTAATGAATTGAGAATTATGGTATGTGGTGTGTATGGAAGGAGTGTTGTCAAAAATCTTATGGTAAGAACTACTCATGACACCCATTTTGATGTTTGTATCAGATAAAGTTTCCCCCAATATCGAGGAGGTGTCACTAACATCATTAGATTTTTTGATTGAAGAATAGCCAAGACCTTGATGTCTAAAATTTGTTTAAAATTGTTTTGGTTCTCGAATGCCTTGCTCATGTATGCCTAATCCTTTAACTTGATACTGCATGCTCTGAAAGATTCTATTTTTGATGGGGTGTTTATTGTTTTGAAAGCAAGATGCTAACCCATCATTATGTATGTGGACACTGTTACTTGGAATCTTTTCCTTTGCGAGAAAGCATGATTTGATAAAAGTGGATGATCCTAGTTGATATGATGTCTTAGCTTCATTGATATGTGGGATAGATTTTTGATTGATATCTTTGGTTTGATTTTGTGAAACATTAGATTCTGATGGTTCTTTAAAAGATATCGATGCTTCCAAGTCGATGTAGAAACCTTCCTTATGGTCATTATCATAGAATCTAGTGAATTCAACTATAGCTTGATCATTTGTAAATATTTCTAGAGTAGGAGACTCTTGTTCTGTAGGAAGATCATCTATGTGTCTAAAGGAGGAAAGTGTCTCATTTAAGGAAATGGAAGTGTTTGAATTTTGGATAGGATCAACCTCAAATGTTTGATCATGAATGGTATAAATGTTGATGAGAGGATCATTTTGGATTTCTTGATTAATGGTAGTGTCTTGGTCAAAGATGGGTTTGTCTTGGACAGCATGATTTGGAATGGGATCTTGATCAAGGATAGTGTTATGTCTTGCATAACCACCCCATTTAGTTTTGGTCAAAATGGGTCCCCCTTTTTGTTTGTTTGTTTTGTCCTTGTTCTTTTTGTTCTGGTCTTAGGATTTTTTCCTTCTTCCTATGACTTGGTTTCTTTTGTTTTTCAGGCTCGCGTCTCGGTCAGGAACATATACCCTTGTTCCTTTTCAAAAGGTAAGGCCTTGTCCATGCTTTGGTCTTGACCCTGTCTCTTGCCTTGTTCATTTTGTGTGTTCTTTTAGGCTCGGGTCATGGGTCGGCACTGGAACTTGTTGCTTTTAATGGGTGCTAGTTTCGTTCCACATCCTAGTCCCGATTTCTTTTTGTCTTGTCTATTTTTTTGGTCGAAGTTGGGTATCGAGCTGGAAAAACAACTTTGAACTCCTCAAAGTTCTTGTTCCTTCTCGAGTCTCGATCCCAGGCTCTGACCTCTTCTTGGTTTTCGTTTTGTTCTTTCGCGATCAGACTTTAGGTTGAGAATTAACTTTGAACTCTTCAAATTTCTTGTTCCTTCCCAAGTTCTGATCCTGGTCCCTATGTTGTTTTATTTGTTCATCAGTTTCATGTCGTGGAATTTTGATCGAACCTTGCACCTAGTGAGGGTTCAATCTTGGTCCATGCCCTGACCTCGACTTCCACTTGCCTTCTTTACCATGCCTGGTATTTATGAATCTGCTCGAATCCCAAGACGTAACCAACCCGCCATTAATGCCATAATCGATCGCATGTGCGAACGGTTTTTTAAACCTAAGTTATTCCTCATTTTTCATCAGTTCTAATTTTAGGAGTTTGAACGAGAACGAGAGTGACAAAGATCTAGGGTTTTAGAATTTCATTGCAATTTAGTAACTTGCTACCAGAATTCTTGGGTGCATTTGAAGGAAGGTTTTCTTATTTCTGTTTTGTCCGCGTTTTCTTGTCGTTCAATTCTGGTAGCTTGTTCTTTCCCCTATTTTGGTTTTTCTTCCATTTGTTTTTGCTTGTTCTCTTCATTCAATTTTGTTTTGTTTTTTTGTTTTCGTTTGCACCTTTTTGGTGATTTTTGCTTCGCATTTGAACCTATGTTGGGTTCATTATGTATTCTTTCCTTTTTTGTTTCGTTGTCTTGTCTTTTGGTTGTGGGATTGTCCATCTCGTTGTGCCCTAGTTTCCTAGGGTTTCGCTTTATGTTCAGTCGGACGGCTTTAAATTGTCAATTTTGAATTACCGACCATTTGAAATAAATTTTGATCCACAACCCGATCTTGAAGACATATTAATGGAAATTGTCATATTTTATATCACCTCGGTTATTCATCATCGCCTCGATGCCCGATCTACACATTGGTTCAGGGTCGGGAATCAAGCAAACACATAGGTCTATTTACTTTGGTATCTTTTCTTTCATTTTCCCAATCCCCACATTACTATAGGGTATGGGGTTAGGAGTTATTTTGACACTAAACCTTTAAATCCACCAATTGGTGCATGGGCCTGACAACATCCTAATCTCGACTCCCACTTTGTAATTAGGATCAGAACTTAAACTAGATACGTTCCCATTATACATTTTGAGACTTGACCTTTCTCGAACCCAATCCCAACACCCGATATCCTTTCGGGTCCAGAGCTCGAAAATATACTTACACTTTTCCATTCTGGATAGGGTTGGTGCCTAGCAACGACCTAATCATGACCTCTATTCACATTGTGGGATCGGACCTTGGGTTGATACCCAACTTTTTTACCATTGATTGACTAAGTGTTTAGCCAAGACCTGAACCCGAACCCGATCTTGATTCTTGAATACTACAATGTCGAGCTATGAGATAACTTTCACTTTTTTGAACATAGGTCTTATTCCAAAGGGTGATCCGATCCTGACTCCCGATCACAAAGCGAAGTCAGACCAAAATTCAATACTCAACTCATTTTTGTTTAACATGGATCTGGTGTCTGGCCATGACCTATTCATGGACCCCAATAGAACTTAGTTTAGAAATAAAATTGGCTAAGTTCTTGATACTGTTTTGAGCCCGAAGCCTAAAAATGATCAAATTAAATTAATGAACCATTTTTTTTACTTAATGTTGATTTATTATGAAAGCCTGGGTTATGATGTTATCTATATGTCTCTTTTTGTGTATCTAATGATTTTCAGTAGGGTAGGATATTTGACCAATGTATGACTCCAAGGAAGAGATATATGCTGAGGGATTTCCTATTGAGGGGTTTCCTAGTGAGGGAACATCTGAGGTAGCATCAAAGAAGATCAAAGCTAAGAAATTGAAAC
This sequence comes from Sequoiadendron giganteum, assembly GCA_007115665.2. NCBI lineage: Eukaryota > Viridiplantae > Streptophyta > Pinopsida > Cupressales > Cupressaceae > Sequoiadendron > Sequoiadendron giganteum. The sequence continues at coordinate 192,711,094 of CM021107.1, read as the reverse complement.
TAGAAAAATTGCCCTACACAATGAAATACAAGTATCAAGGGAATCCAGTTCCATCCAAGTTTGACTCTTAAGTAGTGAACATACTGACACTTTTGTAGGACATATAGATTTAGTGTAGTTTTTCAATGATACTTTTTTAGAGGATGTTGTCCCAAGGGAAAAATAATTGCAGAGTCAAGGCTGGCTCATGTAGCTTCCTTTCCTGTTATGGTGAAATGTCTTGAGTTTATCCTAAAAATTTCATAAGCATATAACCCTACTCAAAGACAATGCATTGATGTTGAGGGAAATGTTATTATAGATTTAACTCCAGCAATGATCAAACTAGTGTTTGACCTCCCTCATTACCCCGATGTCAAGATGATGACTAAGGCACAGGCACTTGAGCTATGGAATAGAGATGTAGAGGGAAACAAGCAACTCATCAATAAACTGTGGTTGAAGAAGGAGAAGAAGTCAGTAAAGAAGCTTCCACCCAATCCTAGGAGGTCAGATTTCTCCCAAGACATTGGAGATATTATCACATTGTTGGCTAGAGCATTTGGAAAGTTAGACTCTCACACTTTTGAACACTAGATGTTTCCTTTTATCTAGTTGATTCTAGATGGAAAGTAGTATTTGGATTGGGGGAAAATCATCTCAGATAATATTCATAACCAACTCCTCCAGGTAACACAAACTAAGGCATTCTACATGTCTTCTTATGTTGTACACTATGTAGCAAGAATTGGGAGGTTTCCTGGGTTAAACACTATAAGGTCAATGAAAGAGGGCCCAAATCAAAAGAAGCTCTAGGAACATTATGACCAATTGGAGATCAAGGAATCAGAAAAGCACTTCAAAAGAGTAAATGATGCTTTTTTGTATGTCATTATAATCAATTAATAGGGGACATAGGTTTCAAATTGTCTCGGGAAGCCATGGAATTCATTCAAGAATGGGGATATTGGTTCATTCAATACCCTAGGTCAACTTATTTCAGACTATTTGGTTTTAATGGCCATCCATTTAAGTTGCCAAGATGTTGTGGTGATAGGTGAGTTTTAATGGAATTTGCAAGGTAGGCTACAAAGGTAAATGGTGTTTTCTAGATTCATAGGATAAGACTGTTACACATCCTTTTCCCTCAGAATTGGGATTTTATTCTTGTTCTTCTACAATAATGGCTAAATCAGCTATGGAGGAATTTCAGGCTTTAACTTTTCAGCAACATACTTCTAGAAATAATTTTGATTCGAAGAATAAAATGCATGCACTTTATCCTTCTCACTTTACTCATCGTATTCCTCTTCTTGAGAATTTTTGGGCTAACCTTCAAGATCAGTTTGAGGTAAGGAAAAGAGGTTACGAGAGGCTCACAATTCCCCAAATGAGGAATTTTGAGGTTAAAACTCATATTTTATGAAACTACAGATGATGGGATCACTCTTCATCCCCGATATGATATTGATCAAGTGGATACACAAGCCCTACCACCCATCAATTGGGCAGAGAAAGAAGAGACTAAGATTAGAAAAATATCACGAGTAGTGGTAAATAGGAGCCTAAGGTGGATAGAACTCTATTTGAACAACCAAGGGTTGGGGTGACAAAGAAAAGAGGTCCTAGCAATGAACCCACTTCCTCTACAAAGACTAAACAATATAAGAGATTAAAGAAAGGTGATGCAACTGCAGAAGCAGTCACTAAAGAATCTCCACGAATAGAATAACATGTCACATTACAGGAGATAGATTATGCTTTGCGTAAAGAAAAGGTTACTTATGAGGCGTTTGTTGTAGGTGTTACTTCAGGTTTTGGTGTTGTACCTTTGGTCATTGTTCACCCAAGTGAGGAGATTTCTGTAGAGAAACAGGTTGTTATTCCCCCACAAGCTGGGGGAAGTGCTCCTACCATGCCATCAACTTTGGGAGCACCTGTTATCAGAGAAGAGGGATAGGCCGAGGTAAATGTTCAAGATATCTCCTCGGATTATGAAAGAACTCCATCCCAAGAAGAAGAATGACCTAAATAGGAGGAGTATTTAAGGAAGGTGGAAGAAGAAGTTGAATTTGAACTTGGGAGTTTTCACAACCAACAATTAGAGCTCAATGATGTTTTAACATAAAAAGAATAAGAAGAATTGATGGAGAGTGCCTAGAGACTCATTGTTGAGCAACTAGTTTGGGAAGAAAAAGAAGAACAAGAAAGGAAAGTTGAGTAGCTAGTTCAGAAAATGGAAAAAGTTGAAGCAAGAAAAAAGGTAGAGGTTGAGGCCTTGGAATTGGAAAGGAAAGTTGCACAAGAAAAGGTTGCAGAGGAAGAACTCTGAGATAAAGAGTTAGAGCAAAAAAGGCTAAAAGATGAAGAAGAGGTTGTCAAATGGGAGGAAGAAATAAGGAAGATAGAAGAGATAAAAGCTAAGAATGAGAGGAAAGAGCAAGAAAGATTGCAAAAGGAGCAAGAAGAGCTTCAAAAAGTTGCTTCTTAGCAAACTATTGAAACAATTTCCTCCACACCTTTGAGCATTATGTTGGTGTTTTTTATTACAACCCAAGCAGATTTCCTCAAAGCTTCTATGAATTTTCCATGCTCAATAATGAAATATTGGGAAACGATTGGCCAACTTAATGAGAAGAAGCAATAATACTAATTATACTACACTTCGGGCTCTATGAGACCCGGGAGGGTGATCCCCACAATGTGTTTCTCACAAATAACTAAACAATCTTAAACACACATTGCATATTAACAGATAGATTCTCCATTGACACTAAATGGATGAAATCCTTCAAGAAATTGGCAATTCCTTCAAAGACTCAATTCCTATTAGTAGAGAACCGTAGACACAACAAAGATAGGCCGATAAGAAATATTTTGAATAAATATTATAAAATCAAAGCCAAAGACATGAGAAACATAACCACTGTTCAGCTATCAGTGCCATATCCTAAAGCACGGGTTCAAATAAGAAAGAGTTGAACTACAGGTCAAATTTCATCTTAAACAGTTGTGATCTATATGAATTTCATTACAAATCCATGTATCTATACCAAAAATCTATTACTACTTATGAATCCAGCTGCCAACCTACACGAACTTACACAATAACTGAAGCATTTAATTGATCCTTTAAACCAAAGCCACCATTAAAGTATAATTCACAATAAAAAATAATGAAAATCAACAAAACCAGTCTTTGACCACTATTTCATTAATAATTCATGCAAGATATCATAATTTGAGAGAAAATAGACTCAAAAGATTATCATATTCAACACAAACATGCCTAAGAACCCCATAATTGACCAAGTTCTTCTATCTAACTCTAAACCTTAAAATAGGGACTCAACATTCATACTCTCTGTATTACAAAATTCTACTATCTCAAAACTTCAGATTCAACAAAAGACCTAATACCCCAGCCCAGAATTCCCTTTTATAGAATAAGGTAGCAAAATAAGCTTTAGGTCAAAACGTACACATGTCCACTTTTTATTGGACCGTGATCCTCTCATACAGTTACATTTGCACTTTGGAGGGAATATATATAAGACAAAAGTAATCATCACTTGTTGTGGAGAAGAAAACCCTCCTTCCAAAAGGCAACCTGTTCACATCAAAGGCATCTTTAACCGTTGTAACACTTTATTCCATTTCAGCAACTATCCTCATTAGCAACTTGTACTTGGAGCTAAGAGAAGTATGTGTATTTTGAAATGTAACTTTTGAGGCCAGACCTATATTATACTTGACCAAGTCACACTTCTCGACCCTAGTGCTCATATTTCAAACTCATCAATGAATGCCCTTTTCCACAATTCAAATTCCTCCTCAGATGGCCACTTGAAAGCAATTACCTGATTAATTTTATCTTAATATGGTGCATACTTGACCATCACTGAAGTAGCCTCTTTATCAAAATCTTCTAAGAAACTAATAACAAAAGACAATTTCTCAAGTGTATTCTCCAACATACCAATATTAGCATTCTTTCATATTTCATTTGTCTGAGTTATCATGATATTATTCATTTGGTCCTTCCAAACCTGCAATGGCTTCACTTTTTCATGATTATGTTGGATATGTGGTAATGGAGTTAGGTCTACTTCATCATACTTGGTCTTTAATTCCTTGATCCCTAATTCCATAGGAGCAACATATCCCTGGAACTTCTGCTCCACAATTCCCTTAACAAATTAATAAGTTGGCTTAACCATGGGATACTTATCCTCCTGATACTTTGCTCCCACCACCATGAATTTTAATTGCTCGACTCTAGGGCTCCATCTATCCAGTAGTGGGGTGGCCAACCGTTTATCCCGCAGGAACATTTTGAGTGCTTACAACATCAAATCATAACTTGCATGAACACTATTTAATTTTCCTTGAACTTTCTTGTTCAAGTGTCTCAATACAGTATCTACAATTATGGATTTCTTTTCAACATTGATTTCTAGACCTGTTGCAACATCTCTTTATACTCCTCAACCTGACAGATTATTTTTTCCCTTGAGATTCCTCCACCTGGGCTATTAGCCCCTTCAATTGTGATGAGCACTTGTCCCATATTGTATGGAATGATATCTAAGGACTTTTCCTATGAAGAAAGTAGAGGTTGCTTCACTGGTGGGTCAAAAATAGTGTGACTAGAGCTAGCTTGCCCTTGAGACTTCAATGTCTCCATTTATTGCTTCAATAATTCTAGCTCAATCTCTAGCTCTGCAACCTTTTGTTGACTCCTATTATATTCAATAATAAGGCCATTATACTGACCCCTCAAAGTATCTTGATCCTTAGTCAAATCCTCAATAGTTGCCCTGGTGAACTTGGCAACATTCACTACCATATATGTGGCCTCCAATGTTGGAGTATCAGAAACTCTTCTTACAACCAAGTGACCACTGAAATCAGATGGTTTTGAAACTATTGGCTTCCTAGACCCAGTAGATAAAGACCAAATTCCCAAGCCCTCCCATTCCTCACCAAAGGCTGAACCTTTAAGGGCCAATGTAGCTTCCTCCTCGGTTGCAAGAAGTGTTCTATTGGCCCTTCTTATTGTATCAAATACCACAACATCAGCAATATCCCACTCAGGAATTAACAGTACTCCACTCTTTTGTACCAATGCTTTGCCTTGTTCTAGTGTCATTTCTTTGAAAATCTCCCTCATTTGCAACTTGACGTTGGATTGAATGACTTTCTCTAGGAGCTCTGGGTGTAAACTTCTTTCTTGAGCTACCTTATCAACATACAGTGGAACATGTGCCCTCCCTAAAAAATCCTTAAAAGCATTTGTTTTGATAAAAGAATCATCCATCATGAATTCCCTGCAAGCCTCCATCCTCAAGTCATCATTGTTGGTTATCCCTCTTATTTCATCTTTTCCAAGCCTCAAAGCAACTGCTCTAGAACTTGATGGAATGTCTTGTGGAAAATATGGCATTCCTTGTTGCATATCATCAGGTTTTACCATGATCTCTTCATCATCTTCGTCAGGATAATCAACCACCTCTGTCTTTTCAAGTTTTTGTCTCTTCGGTGATGGTGGTTGTGTTGGAGAATAGGACCTCGGAGGGGAATCCAGATCAATAATATTAGGAAATAATTTCCCTGAAGATGATGGCACTAATTTCTTATCTGACATTACTCTAGACTTTTCTAAAGTAGCAGGAGTGGGCCTAGTTTTTCTTCAACTGTCGTTCCCTTCTTTTTGGAATATACCCTAGCCTTTGTTGGAGGCTGATAAGTAGGCCTTTCCTCCAGTCTTATTTCAGGGTATTCTTCAATAGCCTCTGACTTTCCCTTATCTTCCACAACCTATTCAAAGTTCAAGACCCCCACCAAGCTCTCAAAATTATCAATAGCATACATAGCCCTATTCAACTCGCCACTGATATTTGGCATAGGATTATATGCATGTTTCTTTTCTTGCTTATTCTTCATCATCTCAGTAAAAGCTAAATATTTTTCTTTTCTTTCCTCTTGCATCTAGAAATAAAAAATGTTCCTTATAATATCCTCAGGAAAATAGAAATTGTGAACAAAGATTCAAATTCGGTGCTTTGCCTTCATTTGAAAAAATAAACCCTCGGGATCATGATTCCTAGGGCATATAGTTTTCAACCCATAAGGCTTAAGAAATGTCCACAAATCTTTTCATCTCCTTTTACCATGAAAAAATCAGCAAATTTTGTATACTCAGGAAAGAAGGATCCCTTCCTTTGCTCAACTAGAAAATGTGCATCCTAAGCACATCCCAACTGTCTCATGATTTCTAAAAACTCAATTCTCAGAGGCACATCCCTAGGAAAAGCATATGGGTTAACATTGGTGTCGTATACCCTGAAAATGGTTGTATTATAATAAGGTATAATGTCTCCCCAATTATGTGTCAAATTTAACTCAAGTCTCATTTCCACTGGCCTCAAGAAATCATGAATCTCCTTTGGAATCTTGGGTGGATTATAAACCAGGGATCTTCTCAATTCGGACCTGAAAGCATTATGGAATGCCACATAATCAAAATTATGATCATGCCTATCAAGAAATTTGGTCCAGTATTGGACAGGCATGTCAATATCACCTTCCCTCTTCTTCAATTCCATATTTTTCCCAAAAGTTGCCTCGCCTTTGTACAGAAACATGTGCATCAATAGGGAATTCCATCTAAAATCAACCAGGGTTTTTCCTTCTTTAAGAGTCACCAGACACTCATGCATTTTGTCTACCAGATAAGTGGTGAATTCATATACCACATTAAAACCTATATGCTGAAGATTTACAACCATGTACATGAGGTTAGTAGGTAGGGTAGTTTTCAAATTAATACCAAGAACCTAACACAAGGAACAAAATGTCTCCCTGAAATACCTGCAAAAGTAGTTTATAGGAAAAGGCTTTGCAATGTTATTGCCAATCACTATATTATTCTTATTCTTTCTAGTTCCTGTGGTTGCCAAATGAGGTTTTAGCAGAGAAGTCCTAAACATACCCTTAGTATTTTTGTATTCTTCTCTGAAAGCCTGAAGGTTAATAGGAACCATATCTTTATTCCATTCATGCAGATCAAAAATCTTTGTAATCTCCTCTCTGGTTATTTTTACCATTTCTACACCATAATATGTCATGACAACTCTGGTTACAGGGTCATACCTCCCAGCAACATCCTTTAACAAATCTACATCCAGATAAACATTTGGGACCACTTGCTTACCAAGATCCAACCTCCAAGGGTTACACAAAGGAGCACATAAATTCCTATTCCCAAACCAATTTGAGAACAATTTTCATCCCGTATACGGTACCTCAACATCCCGAATTGCACATTGTTTATCATTTAACCCTTTCAGGAGTAGGGGCCCATAAAACAAAGCCTTTCCCTTGAGCTTTCTATTGGTAGAGGGTTTTGACAAATCTATGACATCCTGGGAAAAGGACCTAGTAGAGGTTTCATAACTAGAGCTTTGGGCCTTGGGTTCCATTTGCACAAGACAGACTACAATTTGAGCTAGGGTTTTGAAATATCAGATAGTTATAGGATGTAGCCTATGCCTTATAGCCTTGAAAAAAATACTTCGCAATTCAAAAAGCTTCAACAATTATTTGGACAAGCTTTAAAACACTTTTAAAGAAAATGAATCAATACAATCTTTTAAAATAAAGCAAAACACAATTGATACTTGTCCTCAAGAAATCGCAAGATTTTTGAAAACACAGAACATGGTGTATACGTTACGACTTTGCTTGTAGGGAATTTTAATGGAAGTGATGTTGAGTTCACACGAAAATAGCTCGCCTTGCTTGGTACCTGGGAATTCTTCTTCAGTGTGGAATTATGCAAAAAAAGAGCAATTCAATAGACTTTTAGCAATAAATTTTGGTGGTGCAATCTAAACTGCACCATTAACTCACGTGAGATAAAACGGCTATAATACAACACCAACTCATTTTAAATACCATCGGTTGATTTAAACCCAGGTAAGCGAGAAAGAGTGACTGAGATTGAGTCAAGGTGGTTCGAAACTTCCACGTTCACTCACCAAATTCTAGGCAAATAAAAATTCACCTACGGGGCACCATCTCAGTACAAGCGGATCCCATTTCAATTATCTCATAATCGACATCAGTGTCCATGCATCAATATTTCGTACACCTCACAACATTATTAAAACTGATGTTTTAATTGCATGAGGCCAGGGAGCAATGGCCACAATGCATCGTTACAGGATAGGCGTCGGTTTCAATATCCTTCATCGGCAAGCGAACAAGGACTGGGCCCCACGATCACAGGTGACAAATGGAACCATCTTGCATACCTCGCAGCATTGTTGTGATGTCATTAAAACCTTGTGAGTCCAGCGGGGAACAATCAATATTTAACCATTTCATCTGATGGTTAGAAAACTTGCACATGCGATAATTGTTATTCATAAAAGGGGGACTGACTAGGTGGACGGGGAAATAACCCTCGAGGCAGAAATTTTAGACATTGGTCTAAAGTTATAACATTTATCAACTCGACATTAAGAGAAAATTTAAACACAATCCCAATGAATAAAAATCGATAGGCCAGGTTAAACGGGGTCGGTAGCACAAATGACTAAAAGAGCTCAGACCACAACTTATGCAACTGGTAACCTATAACAATAGGTCAACACATGATTAGAATAGCCAAAGTAATCAGAAGACTAAAAGCCAAATTTTTTATGGCTAAAACCCAAAACCCCAAGATAGACCAATGATGCCAAGCCCCAAGGACGTAGGAATGAGCATATTTGTGGAAAATTTTAAGAGCTTCACCAGTGGCTCCGATTGGGGATTTATGCCCCTTGTGGGCATAGCAAGAAACCAGAATCTTTGGACAGAAAACCAGATATAGAGAGAACCAAAACTAGGGACTTATCCAGACAAGACAAGAAGAAGTAGCAAAAACAAACACACCACACCTATGTACACTAATTACAGGACTGTACATTGTACATTGAAAAGAGCTATTTCAGGAGAAATAGTACTTCAAGAACTATCCATGTACTGGCAGCTCCAGAATCTCACCTGTAATGGATTGCAAGAAGTATGAATCCTCCCCATGTATGTCAGCAATTATATGTGGGCCTAATTATAAGGGATCAAACTTTCCATGTTTTCCTTTATCTTCCAATCTTGCATTCTAGAGAAATACCATCACTCCTATCTCAAACTTTCTTTCAATTGCCTTCTTGTCATAGAGGTGCTTTACTTGAAGCTGTAATTTGTCATTCCTCTTGTGAGCCTCTCTTTGAGTCTCATCCAGTTGATTCAATTCTTCCATCATGTTATGCATTTCATCACACACAACATCATCATATTCTTGGACAAACTTGTACATCTTTAGTAAATTATTTTATGGTATACGTGCTTCTACCCCATAGACCAAGTTAAAAGGTGAATAACCAATTTCTTTCTTGATAGTTGTTCTATCAACCCACAATGCCAGCCACAATTTTGAATCCCAAGCCTTCTTATTTTTCTCAATCACTCACTTGATGATCTTCATTAAGCTCTTATTGTTGGAATCTGCCTGTTTGTTTCCTTAGGGGTGATATGAAGAAGAATATGAAATAGTTATACCATACTGATTACAAAAATCAACTAACTCCTCAGACCTAAAACACTTTGTGTTGTCTGAAACAATTCTCTCAGGCACCGCAAACCTGCTTAAGATGTTATTCATCAAAAAATAAATGACCACCTTACTTGTGGCCCTTCTGGTTGGGATTGCCTCAATCCATTTGGTAAAATAGTTAGTTGCCACTAATATCCATGCATTTATACCACTAGAATTTTTAGATATTTCTCCTATGAAGTCAATACCCCATTGTTGGAAAGGGGTCGAAGCAGATACTAACCTCAATGGAAAATTACCAGAAAACTTTAACTTCCCAGCAAACTTCTGACAAGCGTCACATCTTTTAACATACCTATGAGCATCTTTGAATATAGTAAGCCACCAGAAACCATCTCTTAAAATCTTGTGAGCCGTTGTCTTGGCCATGTAGTGGCCTCCACGAGCTCCTTTATGAATTTCCACCAATAAATCTTCAGCTTGATCACCATCCACACATCTAAGTATAACACCCTCGGGACTTCTCCACCAAAGCTCACCATAAATGATAACATACTTAATTGCTCATAATTTGAGGGTCCTCTTCTCATTAAGTAGCATACCTTCAGGGCACTGCATTGTCTATAAATATTCAACAATTCTCCTATACCAGCCACAAGTTTGCACATCACAGATAGGTTCAATATTCTCTTGTTCGACCTGGTTTATTTTATTGGCCTCCAAGTTAGTTTCAGCCATTAACTTAGCTAGGCCTTGACCCCTTACAAGCTTTGTGATTTGTATATCAATATTGAATTCTTGAATCCTATTGATCCATTTGCATCGTCTCCCTGTAGTCTCCTCTTGAGTGAAGATATATTTAACTGCAGTTGTCAGAACATAAGAAACAATAGTTGCTCTCATTAAGTAAGGCCTGAAATTCTTGACAGCTTTTACCAAAGCATATGTTTGCTTCTCTATTATATCATACTAATTCTACAGCCTACAATGATTTACTAAAAAATGCAATTGGTTGTTCAAAACCATCATTGTTCTTCTGCAATAGAACCCCCACTATAGTGTGGAAAGAAGTAAAATTAAACCATGTTATAGAAGCAGTGGATCATCCAATCTTGGAATGTGTTGGTGAGTGTGTTGCCAAAAAGTGTATACCTTGGCACTTTTTCACTCATGTTGGCATTTTCCATTGGATTTCGGCCTTGTTTACCTTGATTTAGCCTTGTAAGCTTGTAATTCGACAATAACCTAACAGTTTTTTACTAAGGTGTTGTGAAGTGTTGTAACACATTTCCTCACTTTTCTAAGACCCTTTCAACATAATTCACCTAAATAATACATTCTTACACCTTCCTAATCCTTAAGACAAAGTGTTGTAAAGTGTTGTGATGCATTTTCACACTTATCTAGGCTTATCACCCCTAAATTAACCATTTTTCTATGCTAATTTTCCCCTTTAATGTATCTTTAGTCCTGACCTAAGTGTGTTTTGGGAGGAAAAATTGATTAACTTCATTAAACACAAATTAATTCCCGACCACCACTAAAATTTTCCCAAGTGGACTAGGTTGCCACTTTGGGCGACCTAGTCCCTTTAAGCATAAATTTCAAATTTTAAATAAAAATCAACGGGAATCTTACCTCCTAAACCCTAGGGTTCACCTATCAAGTTGTATTTCAGGAAAATTAGGGTTTCACATGTACAAATAATGGTTTTTATCCTCATTTTTCTCTCTCCCAAGCTCATTTTTACATTTCTCTTCTCAAGTGCTCAAGCATCCAAGAATTCACAAGCAAGCAAACAAGCATTAGGGTTTACAAGCTATCTCCATTGGAGCTACTCTTGCATGTTGCAAACCATCAACAACAAAGGTTTGGTAAGCATTTCTATTAAGTTTATCATTCAATCTTACATTCCTTTGCTTTCATCTCATTTGGGTTTAATCACCTATAAAGGGTTTTGACTTAGGCAAACCCCTATTTCCTAACCCCAATACTCTCTTGGTCTTTGCATGTGATTGCAAGTTTTCATGCACATTTGGTGAATTAAAAAGTGTTGCAAGAAGTACAAACATTCTCCTCGAGTCACATCCAAGCCTCAAACCCTAGAAGGAGCAAGAAGATAAGCTACAGGTCACTTTCGGGAGTTTATGTCATGGATTACTGCAGAAAAGGGAAACATCAACCGGGACCCACATAATCAAACCCTAATTCCTCATAAAGCTACAAGAGGAATAGGTCACCCCTATTAGAAATCGTGTCCCTGTGCTAGGCCCGAAAAAGGGGTATGCATTTTTGGGCACCCATTTCCCCGAAACCTATTTTGGCAAAGTTTCCCGGTTGGAGGACTAGGTTGCCCCACTTGGCGTAAGTGTCCTACTATTTTTAGAAATTTCCCAAAGTTTCCCAGGAGCATTCATCTACCACATCACTTTTCCAGGTACACACCTTCGGTCCTCCTCTTTTATTTTCCAAAAAATACGCATTTAGGTCATTCTAGATTAGTTTTGCATTAGATTAGTTTTGTTTTATTTAAATTTTCATACATTTATATCAGTATCATTTTATTTCAGTTTCAATCACATATTACACACACTGATCACAACCTTCATCAATCAGCCTTCCCCCTTTGAATGCAACCTCCAAAAATCCTCGTATCCACCTAGGGCAATAGTGCGATTCTCTCACCAAGTGCTCCTAGGGTGAAAAACCCTAAGAGCCTAGCAAGGGGAATCCTTTTGCCCTAGGTCAAGAGATACATTTTTGGTGGTTCATTTTGGTGAACCCGGTCGTAGACCATTAGCTAGCTTTCTATTTTTTGCATTTCATCTTAGAGATAGCTTGCATTGCATTGAAATCTTGCATTGTTTGCATCCTAGGGTTAGTGAAAAAGTGAATTTAGTGAAAAATTCATGATAGAATTGCACCTTGCATTGCATTTTTAGCAAGAAAACACAAAAAAAATTGCATTCTAGTTTTTGTTTTCCTTTAAATATCAGAAAAACCATAAAAATTAGCTAAAAATTCAGGATTTTTTCCAAAACAACACTAATAGGACTAAGTCACCAAACTGGGTGACTTAGTCCTTTGGCACTGTTTTCTATCAAATTCCTAGAAATTTTCCAGTATTTTCTATCTTACAGCTTATGGTTTTTCCTTTCTATGTTTTGTTCCAGAATCCTAGTTACAAGCCCTTTTGTCACCTTTCCTTACATTGCCTTAGGGAACCGTGTCTAAGCATTTAGTGTTCCTTTGTCGATACAGTTATGAGATGAAGTTCTAGGACCATGGCATCTACCAACAACACCCTCATTGTAGATCTTGGCATCCCTCCAACTTCAACTCCTGGTATTGACAATGGTGCATTAGGCTTAGAAACTATCCTTAGTAATTCCTTGCACCTAGATGATACAACTGGTGATAACAATGACCTCCCACATGATAAGATCTTCCATATCCATGTTGATCTCGCTAATTATCAACATGAAGTCATCTTTGAACCCATATCAGGAACCACTATCCCTGCCATTGAGCACCTACACCATTTACTTGACTGTGATGATGGCTTACGTGTCATGAAGAGGATTGCAAAAATCTATGAAAAACATGCACCTAAGACATCTCACTCACCCACTCCTATATCTAGCCAAGGAGAACCTTCTACTCCTCCCCCCTCAACCATTTCTTCTATTTTGACCTATACACCTCCTAGTGTGACAACCATCATGCAACAGGCTAGTAATGTGGTAGCTCCCCTCACCATCACCACTAGCATCCCTACTTCTCTAGTGGCATCCTACCCCCTCACCTCTTCCACTATCCCTACCCTCACTATTCCTACCACTCCCCCTTCCACCACTTTCACCCCTTCACCTCTCTCACTTCCACCTCATAGAAAAAATAGTGACCCTCTCATTACACAACTATTTCACACTGTAACTTCTATGCAACAAAAAAATCCACCATTAACCAAAACCAATATGGCTCCCCCTCCAACTACGTTTGTAGTAACCCGTTGTCCCTTGAAATCCTCTGCACTCCCTTGCCACAAGGAATAGAGATCCCTAGATTTGAGAAGTATGGTGGGAAGGGTGATCCTTCTAACCATGTCAATGAATATACTGCCCTCTGTAGCGACTTCACTCTTGACAACAAGTTGCTCGCTAAGTTATTTCCAAAAAATCTTAAAGATGCAGCCTTAGATTGGTTCTCCTCCCTGCCTAATAATTCCATTAGTTCATTCAATGAATTAGTGGATGCCTTCATTGATCACTTTCAATTTCACATGGCTCCAAAGAAAACTTTAGCAGACCTCATGAGATGTAAACAAGCTAATACCGAGAAGATAACTAATTTTATCTCTCGTTACCAAGCTCTTTATTCCTTGATTTATGTTAAGATACCAGATACCCATCTGTAGAAGATGCTTACCGAAAACCTTGTGAAATCCCTTTAAGATAAACTTACTCTCATGAAGTTCCCCTCCTTTATGCACCTGTGTCAAGCACCTTGTGACTACCATAATTCTACTAGCAGTCGTGAATCACGGTCCACTCCTAGTCTTGATGAGAAGTCTGATAACTCTTCCCAATCCAATCCCCAACCTTTCTGTAAACCGAACAAAGGATTTCTCCAATTTAACCCTTCATCCCCAAAACCCCCACCCGTTAATAACCAAGTGGTCATTGTTAAGTCTATAGTGCCCTTTAATTACAAAGATCCTAAGCATACTTTCACACCCTTGCCCAACACCCTTCATAACACCATGACCCAATTACTTTAGTAGCAAATGATTTCTTTACATCTCGTCCATACACTTGATCCTAACAAACCATTACCCCCTTCTTATAATGCCACTGCTTATTGTTACTTTTATCGCCAAAACGGACATGACATTGAACAATGCAAGTGTCTACAACACCTAGTGCAAGACCTAATTGATTCAGGATATTTATTTGTTGCAAGTGTTAATGTTAAAAGAAATACATCCATGGCACCCCCTAATCAAAACTTGCAAATCTTTACCAACCCCATGCGCAATCATAATGTGTAGTTTGTCAAACCAAGTGAAAATTCCCCACCTGATGTCATGAATGTGGATTCACAAGATTTACATTTTGTTTCTCTTTCCCCAGTAACCCATGTGACACCTATTAATGAAATGGTAGGAGAAATAGACGTTATCCATCGTAAGGGCCCAAATAAAGGACCTCTTGAGATCTCCGTCTCTGCACAAGATATACTACAAAACCTTCCTAATGGCCCTCTCTACATAGCTGATCGCATTTATGATAAGCCCACCAATGGGATACTCATAGATCCCGCATGTGGTGAGAATTTCATCACAAAAGAGTTTCTAGTATTACATAATATTGATCAAGATGTCTATAATTGACCTACTACGTGGGTCAAAACACATAATGGTTTTGCGTGCCTGATGATTAGATCGATTTCCCTCCCATTGCAAATAGGTCTGAAAACATTGGACGTTACCTTTTCAATTATTCCTCGGTGGGACCAATTTCCTTTACGACTTGGCCATCCATGGCTTTGTTCTATAAAAGCGGTCTCATCTGTCATTCACAAGTGTGTGAAGTTTCCTATTGACAATGGCATATTTGTTGTCCACCATAGTGGTTTTAACCCATTATCCTCTAAGGGTAACTTTTCCCTGGATGTGTTTTGGCCTGAACCTATGGAGCCCATCACCCCTACATGGGACTTCTTCTTCATTGCCTATCAAAATTTCAAAGCCAAGAAGATATATGAGCTTTCTCTACGCAACATACCTCCCTCTACCTTGAACTCACCCATCCTTGACGAAGCCATGATGCCACCCGAATCTGATATGCCTAGCCAACCTCCTCCACATCATCCAAGAGGCCTAGGGATCATGATAGTAACTTCGTCCTCCCACCTTGCACTAAACAAGTCTATAAATCCAAAAAGAAGGTGGATGAACCACCCATAGCTCCTCTTGTCCCTCCTCTCTGAGACAATACATAACCTATGATGGATTGTCCCACTCCTTCCCCTGCACACCTTGACCGAAAATCAAAAAGGAATAAAGAGGCTAGAAAGCATAGACGTCGTCGTCGTGCTCTCGCCCACCAATCTCATGAGGAAGACCAATCTGAAGAGCCCAACCCACTTGTTCCTAAGGCCACGCCTACTGATCCTCCTCCTCCACTCCCACAGCTAGATCCTATACCTCTCGCACCACCTCTTTTACAAGCCACCACTGATATTGTCATACACCCCAACATTGTCATCAACTTAGATGATGATGATGATGAGAATGCTCACATCGATGAAGAGGTCCACTAAACCTTGAATTCACTATTTTCCTCTTCCATGAGCATTCATGAGAATTCTCCTAGGACAAGCGTCGATCTTGATGCTAGTTCAGAAATTGTTGTCATTCCTCTCGCTAGTCGCCCTCCTGAGTTTTATACTGAGCAAGATTGGGAGGTCGATGAATTGCTCGCAAAGTAATGCACATGAGCCTTACTAGTCCTTCTTTTTCCCTTTTTCCTTTTTGCATTTATGTGTCGTGTATTCCCTATTTTGTTTGATTTTTTCTCACTCTTTGTGACATTCTTCTATATGTATCCCCCTTCTTCTATGTGTCGTGCATGCCTTTTCACTTTTCCCTTTTCCTTTTCCTTTTGGCCTTTCATTTGGGGATGATGCAAGGCATTGAGACCACAATGTCTCCATCATGTTGACTGAAATGAAACTATTTTTTTCTTTTTGTTTCCTTTTTTTGCCCTTCATTTGGGGATGATGCAAGGCATTGAGACCGCAATGTCTCCTTCATGTTGACCCAAATGAATCTCTTTTTTTATTTTTGTTTCCTTTTTTTCCCTTCATTTGGGGAGGATGCAAGGCATTGAGACCGCAATGTCTCCTTCATGTTGACCCAAATGTGTTGGGAAATCTACCTCAACTTTCTGTCTTGAAATCTCTAGAAGACTTGGCATTTTCTCTTCAGTCCTGGCCTTTACCACTTTACCACGGGGAACAGTTAATAGAGGCACAGTTGTGTGGTTTACCGCTTTACCGCAAGCCTCTATTGTTTGGTCTGTGGTTGGGCAGTGTTACTGCTATACTGCGGTGATCTCCTCACTGTTCAACGATTGCACGGTGAAGGCTCAATGGTCTGGCAAAGCAATTACCTCCTTACCGCAAGGGTCGCTCGGAGAAGGCGTGGTGAAATCGTGATGGTCGACATAGTCGGTTACCTCCCTACCGTGGGAGTCCTTCCGTCTTGGAGTGGCACCACGGTGCTACCTCCTTACTGGGGCAAGCTTCATGTCGACTGGCGGTTACACGGTGACTTATCGCTACACCGTGGAGGTCTTGCAGCTTGAGCACGGTAGCACGGTGGACATGGCGGGCAACAATAGAGGCTTACCACTATACTATGAAGGCTTGTTCTTTAAGCCGCGATGGCATGGTTGATGACAATAGTTTGGCAAGCGGGTTGTCACCACTGTGCCATGGGTGTCTTCTTGCTAAGGCGTGGTAGTGCGATATATATCACCTTACCGTGAGTGTATGATGGATGGCGAGTGGTGGCGTGGTAGAAGGTGCTCGGGTTCTATTGACTATTTGGGTGAAGGTCAAAGCGGTGGATGAATAATGTAACAACATGTGGCATGATGATATTGATTGATTTTACATTGATGTTGTAAATCAATGCTAATTGGCTGAAATTTTTATTCTTTGGAAGTGATATATTTGCATTAAATGAATGATCTGATTCGAGAGGTTGACAGAGTGTAGATATGTCTCTGTATCCCGATTTAATGTTGGGTGGCTCGATGTGTGTTGCATTGTAGTGCATGTTATTAGAGAATGATGGAAGGCTTGTTGGTAGGGTAATAAATTCGCCCTGAAGGTTGTTGATTTGAATATGACTAAGAGGTCGATCGGTAAAGTGTTAAGACGATCAGATCGTACAGTGAGAGTGTTCGAGCGGTATGATAAGGCATTGCAACCGTGAACACTGAGTGACGCAGAACTGAGAAGATGTGAACCTGAGTAGCCATGAGGTTGTGTTGGCCGAAAGGTTGGCTGAATGAGTGGGCTAGTGAAATGTAATGAATATGCACTTTATGTCATATAAGGACATTGTAACAGTGTGAGGATTCTGTATAATGGTGTCTCCTTTATTCTCCAGATGGACAAGATGTAAACTTCTGAAGAGCATAGCTCTGAGATTGTATTGTAACTATTTTGTTGCTGATTAATATAATTGAGTTGAGTATTTTGGAGGGTGGGGTTTTTTACCCAAAAGGGTTTTCCCCACGTAAATTTGTGTGTCCATAAGTTTTTCTTTCATGTCGTTTGATTTTATAGTCTGAATCTATGCTTGTGTTGAATCTGTTATTTGTATGGATGTACTTTTCTTAGAAGT
Source organism: Sequoiadendron giganteum (assembly GCA_007115665.2). NCBI lineage: Eukaryota > Viridiplantae > Streptophyta > Pinopsida > Cupressales > Cupressaceae > Sequoiadendron > Sequoiadendron giganteum. The sequence goes on along the minus strand of CM021107.1, from coordinate 192,693,092 downwards.
TTTAATGGGGGATTCCACTATGCCTATTTCCGCTTTATGGCATAGCATTTTGTGTCTTTGAGGTGATTTAAAAATTAAAGTCACTAAGGCACTTTTGTTCTTAGATGTTTTGTTCTAAGTTGACATGTCTCATCCCCAACAAAATGATGCTCTTTTCTTTTGTCTTTTTCCTTTCACTTGAGGATGATGCAAGGCATTGACACTGCAATTTCTCCTTCATGTTGACTCAAAACCAAGGCTCTTTTGTGTTTTTCTTTTTCTTTTTCTTTCTATGGTCCTTTTTGGGGACGATGCAAAGCATCAAGACATCCTACATCTCTTCCATGTTGACCCAAAATGACTCTTTCTTTTTCATTTGATTTTGCTCTCTTTGTGTCCTTCTAGTTCTATGTATTTGGGGGAATGATGATAGTTTTGCGCTGTTAGAGTAAAGGTTTTAACTTAATTGTGTTAATTAAGTTACCTTTATTCCTCTCTTAATATTTCACTTTAGTTTGCATAAAGTGACATTTAATAATTATATTAATTATTAAATGTTTTCCTATTAGGGTTTCTTTTAGGGTTTGCATGATCTCCTTATGGATTGATCCATTGTATATTCATAATTCCTTTTTGTTCTGATAAGATAATTTCTCCATATTTCAGAGCTTCAAACCCTTGTTTGTTTTCTCCATCCATTCTCTTCCTTGTGACAGGTATCCATTTGCATGCAGGTGTTCTTGGAGTTTGAAGTTGGTTTTGACAACTTCTACATGTGCTCTCTAAAACTAACATTTCAGCAATGAACATACTGACCCCAAATCCATAGATCCCCTATGTGTTTGGTGTTTTTCATTTTGGGGGAATATCCCCCTTTTCTCTTGCTTTCTTATTTTTTGCATGATGTAGCCTTTCTTGGATACATACCACTTGACATTGGGCTTTTCAAGTAGGCTCTCATGCCCCTTTTGCATTCTTCCTTTCTCTACTTTAAAGCAATTTCTCACAAAGCGGTGTGTAGCAATCCCTTTAAAGTGGGGGCATACACTAGCACTATTCTATTTTACTTCTTGCATTTGCATTTTCTTTTCCTATGCTTCTTAGTGCTGCCTTGTCACTTCACATGATGTGTTTCTCAATTTGTGGATGACATTTGGTGTAATGTCCTTCATAAGTTTGACTTATCTTAGCATATTATATTCCTCTTAGTGGCCTGATGTGACACGCTACATCCTCTAAGTTGTGAATCTTCTATCCTTTGATTGGTTCTCTTTTGGAGACATTACATGCAATGTTCCCTAATTCAAAGACCTCATCTGAACTAAACAAGACTCCTTCGAACACTTTCATTCTTTTTATTATTATTTTTGCACTTTTCACTTTTCGCACTTCTCATGTTGCACTTTTGTATTTATGCATGCATGGCCACCTTGCATAACAGAACTTGCATGACTGTGTTGCCATCTTGCACTTCTTCATGGGTTATAAGCATTAAAGGCTTTGCTTCTCTCATGAACCACACCCCTATCTTTAGTGGCGCCTTATCAAAGTTATCAAGAGGTATAACTTTGGTATGGTTGAGCGGGAAGCCCAACTAGCGGCATGAATTTCCCCATAGCCACTTTTCGTGTGTGAGTGCATACCAACCGTGTGTATGTCTCTCACCACCTTTTGGCATTCTCACCCGATGAACAACCGAAAGTCTCGTCATCCTAGAGTGAGTACATCTTTTCCTTTCGAACAAATAGCCTAGATCTAATCCACGACTAGATGGACAAACAGTCGAAGCTTGATCTGACTTTTTCACATCACTCCTTGTGTGATCTGTTATACTTATGTTTAGTTTTCCATGGGATCTTGATCGTCCCTCTTGATTGTGATTCATCTCACCTTACTAGCATGAGTACATTAGATCCCGCTTGACACGCATGATTCAACTAATTTAGTATGAGTTTGAAGTACGTTCATACTCTCACTAAAGTGGGGGATAAATGTGTCACCAAAAAGTGTATACCTTGGAACTTTTTCACTCATTTTGGCCTTTTCCATTAGATTTCGGCCTTGTTTACCTTGATTCGGCCTTGTAAGCTTGTAATTCAACAATAACTTAATAGTGTTTTACTAAGGTGTTGTGAAGTGTTGTAACGCATTTCCTCACCTTTCTAAGACCCTTTCAACATAATTCACCTAAATAATACATTCTTACACCTTCCTAAGACTTAAGACAAAGTGTTGTAAAGTGTTGTGATGCATTCTCACACTTATCTAGGCTTATCACCCCTAAATTAACCCTTTTTCTATGCTAATTTGCCCCTTTAATATATCTTTAGTCCCAACCTAAGTGTGTTTCAGGAGGCAAAACTGATTAACTTCATTAAACACAAATTAATTCCCGACCACCACTAAAATTTTCCCAAGTGGACTAAGTCACCACTTTGGGCGACCTAGTCCCTTTAGGCATAAATTTCAAATTTTAAATAAAAATCAACGGGAATATTGCCTCCTAAATAAAAATTTTAGGGTCGGTCTATCAGGTTGCATTTCGAGAAAATTAGGTTTTCACATGTACAAATAAGGGTTTTCATCCTCATTTTTCTCTTTCCCAAGCTCATTTTGACATCTCTCTTCTCAAGTGTTCAAGCATCCAAGACTTCACAATAAAGCAAACAAGCATTAGGTTTTACAAGATATCTCCATTGGAGTTGCTCTTGCATGTTGCAAACCATCAACAACAAAGGTTTGGTAAGAATTTCCATTAAGTTTATCATTCAATCTTGCATTCCTTTTCTTTCATCTCATTTGGGTTTAATCACCTACAAAGGGGTTTGACTTGGGCAAACCCCTATTTCCTAACCCCAATACTCTCTTGGTCTTTACATGTGATTGCAGGTTTTCATGCATATTTGGTGAAGTAAAAAGTGTTGCAAAAGTACAAACATTCTCCTCAAGTCACATCCAAGCCTCAAACCCTAGAAGGAGCAAGACTACAAGCTACATGTCACTTTCGGGAGTTTCTATCATGGATTGTTGCAAAAAAGGGAAACATCAACCGGGACACACATAATCAAGCCCTAATTCCTCATAAAGCTACAAGAGAACTAGGTCACCCCTATTGGAAACCTTGTCCCTGTGCTAGGCCCGAAAAAGGGTTTCTGCTTTTTTGGGCACCCATTTCCCTCAAACCTGTTTTGGCAAAGTTTCCCAGTTGGAGGACTAGGTCGTCCCGCTTGGCATAAGTGTCCTACTATTTTTAGATATTTCTAAGAGGTTCCCGGGAGCATTCATCTGCCACATCACTTTTCTAGGTACACACCTTCGATCCTCCTCTGTTATTTTCTAGAAAATGCACATTTAGGTCATTCTAGAGTAGTTTTGGTTTATTTACATTTGCAGACATTTAGATTAGTATCATGTTATTTCAGTTTTAGTCACATATTACACACACTTATCACAACCTTCATCAATCAGCCTTCCCCCCTTTGAATGCAACCTCCAAAAATCCTCATATCCACCTAGGGAAACAGTGCAATTCTCTCACCAAGTGCTCCTAGGGTGAAAAACCTTAAGAGCCTAGCAAGGGGAATCCTTTTTCCCTAGGTCAAGAGATACATTTTTGGTGGTTCAATGAGATACATGAGGTTTCAGAGATTCATGCCCCTTTGAATGATACATAGGAGACTACAAGCAAATATTCTAAAGATCAACACAAGGATGATACCGGTAATGCACCCGAAGAACATCATGAATCCACTGGAAACAATGGTGAGAAAAGTAAAGATGGAGGTGAAGGGGGAAAAGATAGAAAGGGAAATGGTGATAAGGATGATAAGGATAAGAAGGACCAATAAAACAAAGATAAATCCTTTGGAAAGTCCTCAGAAAAAGAAAAGGAAGAAGAAGAAGAGAAGGAAGAGGATAAAGAAGAAGAAGTAAAGGAAGTCTCTCGGGCTGAAAGAAATGAAGAAGAGAATCCCAAAGCTACCAAGCCATCAAATCCAACCGGAGAATCATCTGAAAGCATACTCAAAGGGTTATTGACAAGGAAACCAAGGCTATAGCCAGTGCTACCACCTCAACTAGTAAAGCTACCATCACATTTGGGATATGTATATTTGTCTAAGATTACACCAAATGAGAGAATAAATATTTGTGACACTTTTCTCAACTCTGTTACACAAGAAATTGTTGAAGCTTATCAGAAGGGGAATGGGTTGATAAATGAAGCTATTAGGGCCTTGCAAGAAGCAGTCCCTAGTTTTACCATAGATGATTCCTTGTCACCAATTGAGAATCTCAAGTGTTCAGTTCATTCGATTAAGGAGTATACCTCCAATCTTAAGGCATAGACTATGAAAGAGGCAGAGACAAGTCTTCTAGAGAAAAGACTACTAATTCTACAAGACAAGTGTGCAATTGCACATGACAGAGTGTTACAAAGTTTAAAAGAAGTAAAAGAATGTGATGAGGAAGCCCAATTACTATTCTCTTTATTGCATGCAGTGGTCGGATTCCACTCGAGGTATCAAGGACTTAATGGACTCAATTGAGTCTCATCTTGTTGATGCCTCTAGAGTCTACAAAGTTGCAAATGATAGAAACTACTTTGGTTGGACTTCAATTGCAGGCCTTCAAAACAAATTATTCATTTTGCAAAGGAAAAAAGAAGATGCAATAAGATGCTTTGGACAGCTTAGAGATCTGGTAATGTCCAAACACATCTCCATATCACGTGCCTTAATAGATGCAGAAAGACTAGAGAAGATGAACATCATTCCTTCCACTCCGAAAGAAGGTGAAGGTTGCTTAGTGGAACTAGAATCTCTGAATAAGTCTCTTACCAAAGCTAAAAGGATTTGGGATGATGGTAAGCCAGCATGGGAAGAAATTCTCAAAGAACTACAAGGTTCCCCCAGATCTTGATTTTTTTTGTTTTCCTATCCTTTGTCTTTGATGTCAAAGGGGGAGAAAGAGAAGGTAAAAGGTTCAGTATAAATAATGTGTTGGTTTCAATCTTATTTTTTTGACAAGGGGAGTTGTATGAAGAATTGAACAATTTTGGTTGTGAAGTGAGCTTCACTTTTGGCACAAGTTTCCATCAATGACAAAGGGGGAGATTGTTGGAAGAATGAAGAAGGAGACCTCTAATTTGTTGTCTTTGTTGTCATTGATGCCAACATTGTTTTATAACTGACTATTTTCCCATCCAGTAAATTATGTTTGTGCTACCTTGATCCGGTAATTTGGTCGGGAATCACTCTAAAGAGTATTCCAACTCATATAATTTTGATATGTTTTTCAAGAGTCTTAGATGCAGTCGTGATCAAGGAATCAACAATTTTAGTTGAATTGGTTGAAAGATCTAAATGATAGAAGTTTGGCTTACAGTTTTGGTGTGCTTCTCTTTTCGTCGACTTGTTCATAAAGTTCACATTTCATGAAGGCTTATTTTTAGGTTCGGGCTGACCTAAATTGTGTCTTGCATTTTTTTATTTTGAGCACCAAATAAGTTTTGTTTTGTGGCTGATAAGATATTTTGAGTTATGTATGCTTACATCTAATTAGGACAACCTAATTGTTGTATGAACTATGTGTACAATGGAATATCCTTAAATTGAGCATATATAGTTGAGATACACACAAATGCACAATTACTGACACATAGTGAGATAGAGAAGATATGATAGTGTGAATGTATGTGACAAAGTGATATTGTGAAGCTAGTGAAAGTTGTTGATGACTGCTTCTACAAACTAGTGCAAAATATTTTTCTTGAGCTTAATCAAGGAACTGTACTCAACACTTAGAGGGTGCATTTCTTTCAGTTCACATCTCTGACATAAGCCATATATTTCTATACTTTGGCAGTAAGCCACAACTTTTGTACTCTGGTTGTGAGCCTTTCAAGGACAGTGTGTCCTAGCAGTGTGCCATGTAATATTTTGTAACCGGTTATAATATATCGTGAGTTAATCCTCACCATGGTTTTTCCCACCTTGGGTTTTCCATGTAAAAATCTTGGTGTCTATGTGTTGTGTGATGCTATGTTCATTTCCATGTTCTTACTTACTGATGCAACAAGATATATTGTTATAATTGGATGGTTAGCAATCAATTGGATTGTTAGAATACTGATTCACCCCCCCTCTCAATATTGTGTGTTCAATAGTATCAACTTAACAAGAGAAAGACAAGACACTTGAGGGTCACTACCGACTTCAACAAAAGGGGTAGTGACAAACTCCGGAGAAGCAGGGGCTGCCTTCGTCACAAGGATGATGCAATCCAAGATAGAACTAGCCTCTAAAGAGAGGAATCCTTCTTACAACCATCACATGTGGTGAGGTCATCCTCCAACTTACACTTCAGCAGAGGATGCGGGATCCCCACAAAAGAAGTGGAAGTAGAGGAAGAAGATAGAGTCATAGAGGACACCACCTTTGTATTAGGCATGTCAACTGGCTTCGAGAAAGGAGGATTGTCTAGAAGGGACATCAAAAGAGGAGGCTCTACAGAGGGAGTGATGAATACCTACACCCTTTTGGGGTGAGCATTATTAGGACTTGCCGAAGGAGCCAGAAGAAAAACAAAAGTGATGGGAACTAAACCAAGAACAACGAAAGAAAGTGGAGCAAGAGAAGAAACAGGAGTAGGCACAACGGGCACCTCCTTAGTCTTATGTGGGGCAGTGAGCTCTACGACTAGAGCCTTTTGTCTGCACTTGCACTCACATGCAAGCCAATTACATCAACTACGAGCAATAGAGGATGCAACTTGAGAAGAGGTCAAAGGTTGGTGCTCAACTACAAGAGAATCCTTCATAACAGTTACCGATGGAAGGGTGGTCTCCTAAGTAGAAGCGGGAGGAGGCATAGGAGCATAAACAACAATGGAAGGAGAAACATAGACAAGCCATCGACAACTAGCTTCCTCCCATTCATTTCTCGAGGATAAGTGGAAGAACAGTAAGAGGCTGCGGAGGCTAAGACATAAGAACAACCCCACGGGAATGCTTCCCTTACCATAGATAGTGGGTCTAGGAACCATGGGAAGAATAGGAAATTGAAGAGCCTAACGCTTCACCTTCTGCCACGTAGGCGCCATCGCACTCCCCATGCAAGGCACAAGAGCGAGAACCAAGGATGCCACTACAAGTCGTGAAGTAGAAGTAGGCAGAGTAGAAGATGTAGAAGGAGAATGCTCTAGAGCATGAGCAAGCTTCTCCTCCACCTTTGGTGGGGTGGATGAAATAGCTCATTGTTGTGCTATCATAGAGGCCTTCATGAAAATAGCATAGGGAGACATAGGACAACTAACCTTCGACGTCGAGCCCCCAATATTATATTTAATATAAGCTTGATATAACAAATCTCCCCTTAGAGGGAGAGGTCCGATTGGGGCAGGCCAGAAGTGATTTAAAGAGAAGCCTCCATGTCACACCAGTGGTTTGTAGCTAGTATCATGAACCATGTGCACAATGCCCTTATGGGGTAATTTCAAACACTTGTGGACTACAAAGGAAATGTCGTTTATAGAGGCTAGCCATGGAATTCCTTGCTTAACTTTGAACAGGTCAAATTCTGGAATCACAACAAATGTCACATCTACACTCTTATGTCCCACCAAGACTAACAAAGAACCGGTGCCCATAATGGCAATAGAAATTTTTCATGAGTATGGAGAGTGGCCTGCAACTCTTTGTATTTCTCCTTATGTAAATTGTTTATGAACAAGGTTTTCTCTGTTATCATGTTCACCTAACTCGTCAGATTGACCATGAAACCAATCATGACATTGCCGTTAATCTGAGTGGGAACGTACAATGGGGAAGGCTCCCTATTTAGTGGCAAGTCATGTGAGGTGATAGTTATATCAAGCATAACACTCGCATTCTCGACAGGAAGAATATGTGTGAACGAGACCATGTTCACATACTTAGACGAAACCAACTTAGAAGATGTAGAAGACTATGCTTGCAAGCAGTGACCTATCTAGATTCCATTTTATATGTTGCAGGCTCCTTTTGATGTCATGTCTAGAGGTCGTAGATTGGGTCACAAAGTTAAATTCCTTACGACACATGAATCTATGACATGCCCAAGATACAAGAGAAAGATTTTCGATACAAAAGAACAGAAGAATAAATTTCACGTCGAGCTCACCAAAATGTAGAAAAGGGGGATTCGCCACCCCCAAGACTCTCATGTCATGAAAGAGCCCAAGGGAGTGAACTACCCTAAACTACCTTAGACTACCTAATAAATTCAAAAGGAAGGGACAAGCAAGATTGTTTCCCTAATGTTAATGATAGATGTTTTATGGAACCAGGTGTGCCAACCATAGATGTCTCAGACTACAAACCAGACGACTCTCTACCAAATGATGGTAGCACAGGGGTCAAACTTCAATGCGTTGGCATCCTGTATGGACAAAGGGTCAAGTAGCAATAAAAAACACAGAGTCTACTAATAATCCGAATGTTTTGGTTTTACAGTTTGACAAAAATGTATGGAAATGAAAAGTACAACAAGAAGAATACCATGAAAGCTACTGTAATAGCAAAATGACAGAGAAAGAAGAAGAATGCCAACTTACTCGAGGTCTAGTTCTCCAGCTAGCTCCAAGCAATCGAATAACACCTACACACATAATAACAAGAAAAATGTTAGGATTGTGTTTTGAGGTTTTCCTTAGTCAAACCCCTGTTTCGATGTTCCCATTTCCATGAACGACCAATAGACAACAAGATTATACAAAAGCGATAAAGAGATAGAGAGAATAGACACAAAGAAGTAGAGAGCAATGACAATATAAATGCTACTCTACAAGTAAGATAATACTAGGAAGCAAATAGACCCAATATCACCTCCATTTCTACAAGCGCTCAAGGCTGATAGAGAAAGGAGAAGAACAAGATTACCATGTCGATGGAGTAGAGCTTCAAGAACCTGCAATAGCAATGGCATTGGAGCAAGAAGATGGTGTAAAATCCAAGTATGAAGTTGGTAGCAACAAGAGATAGTGAGAATAAAACAAGAAGTGTTAGAACTAAGACGGCTTGAGAATGAGGTAGGAATTGAGTTCAAATGGGAAAATTGTAGGCAAATAGTCATTCGTGGTAGTCAAGATTTAGCAAGGGGACATTATGCTCGTAGGTGACAGAGAATCATAACGTCTTTACTATTTCCTAATGCAAGAATTTTGTTAGGACATTAGTGTGGCACGCAAACATCTGTGCAGCGCATGCGCGTCCCCAACAAAAATTCCTTTCATCAATGCAAAACAATAGGGACACATGGAAAAAAATGAAGCAAAAGCGACAAGTTTTTGCATTATCAGACTTGTAAGGCTAAAATGAAGGTAAATTAGTGGAAATTGCATGGGGTGCAAATTTACGCCATTACATATATAATAAATATGTTATATGTATAGATACATTATATATGTATGTATTATATACTTATACACACACACACACACACACACACACACACACACACACACACACACACACATATATATATATATATATATATATGCATACAATGTATTTCAATTATTCTCAAAATGTAATTGATACTAGCAGCAGAGGTGCATGAAAAGTTTCATATGGTGAGAAAAATGTAGTATTGAAAGGGCAGAGAGGATGGCAGTGTTGTGGGTAATGTTGTGCAAGGGGTACAGGACAGTGGAGGACACAGTCGACCAAAAGATAGGTGTATGAAACCCTTAACATGATGCTATATTAAATCCATAAATGGTATATATATGCACACTTGGCCAAATGATAGGTGCATGAAACCCTTAACAGTCAAGTATATGATGCCCTCAAATGTTACATATATATATGGGGATCGCAAAGATAAACATATGTATGTTTGAGATATATATAGTGTTTATAGGTATTACAGATATATCAATATTTATTTTGGTCGATTATGTGTATATATACACACAACCAATCAAATGATAATTGCATGAAACCCTTAATAGTCGAGTATATGAGACCCTCAAATACTCTCAATATATATGGGGATTGCAGGGATAGACATATGTATGTCAAAGATGTATACAATGTTTATAGATATTGCAGATATATCAATATATCTTTTGGCCAATTATGTGTATATATATACACACACACACAACCAATCAAAAGATAGCTACATGAAGTATCTCAAAAATGGAACAAGATCTACAATACTACAAAGAAGATTTTGAAACCAATCGAAATATACATACAATGGAGGTTCATTGCCATTGTGAGGTTGGAAGACAACCTCACCAGTGATAGCGGAAGTTTACTATTTTCCTTATGATTTGGAAGTGTTCATAAACATAAGAGAAATAAAAAAGATATCATCATCACTCACTCCCAATGTCTCCACAATCGGTCATGAAGTGCACCACCACTGGTCCCCCAATGGACGGTGTTATGTGTAGATGCCAACTTTGAATGGTGTTGCAGAGAACCCAAATGATACCCTAATTTGTGAAAAGAACGCCAATGTGGTTGTCAAAATGCGCAGTAAATGCACATTAAGTTCATAGGGACTGGCGTGGCAGGACAGGCAAGCAAGTATCACATGTCCGTCAATGGTTGATGCCACCTTTTGCCTTGTAAAAATTCTTTTTTGGAAATCATTTGATATGAGTTGGAAAACATGCAAAATCCTCTCAATTTGATTTTTTTGAGTTGCTAATTGAACCCTCTACACCATACACTCTAAACTTTTGACCAAACATATCATCTGTTGATGTGGACCCCTCACACAACATAACCCTCACCACCATCGGGCCCTCTCCCTTAATGCATTTCAATCAATAGAAAAATAAAAAATAAAAATTACACTTATTTTGTGCTCCCTATCTACTTCTTCCAATGTGCTTAAATGTCTATTGGCATGCCCATTGCATGGTAGGTGTGAGTGCTAGTTTTAAAATTATAACCAGATAATAGTATATATCCATCTCTTGTGGGGGAAGGGTAGAAAAAGACGTTAACGGGGTTCTCAATGAGGTAGATTGTAATTTATGTAGTTCACAACACATCAACTGAATGAGAAGGGAGATGGGAAGTGGGAGAAACGCTGCATTGGCTTTCATTGTTCCCTGGCCTTCTATTTTGTTTTACGTTGTATTCCTAAAACTTTACGAGTCTTCTACTTCAGAGATCTGGAGATGGTGTTGGGCTCATCCCATTGCTCTTGCAAATGCGTTCTTTTTCTTCAACGTGGATGTACTTTTCTGGGTCATCAGCTTACTGCAAAACAGCACTTGGGTACTACCTTGTCTCCGATCATTCTCCAGTTCATCCCAGTATTTTATTTTGCAGTTTGAGAATGGTTTAATTTATTTTAAATAAATCACAATTTGGAATTGCAGTTGATAGACTTGTACTGGACTGTGTTGCCTGTGATGATGGCTCACTACTATTCTTCTCATCCCTACTCTCAAACAAATCTATGGAGATCAAGGATTGTGATTATTCTGACATGGGTGTGGAGCATTCGTCTCACACACAATTATTTTAGAAGAGAAGAATGGCAATGGGGCGCGAGAGAGGATTGGAGATTTGCTGACATGCGAAGGAAGTATGCCAACAACTGGTGGTGGATGTCCTTCTTTGCTGTATATGTGTCTCAGCAGGTGCAATTTCCCTATTTTCTTGATGTTTCCCACATTGTACTCGCAACCATTTATTAGTTTGGAAGTTTTATTAACAACCAGCTGTTCCACTGCTTCTATTACTGAAATAGATCGTACAACTATTGGACCCGGATATAATTGGTTTTCTTTTTAATTCTCTGTTTATATTTGCTATCAAGCTTAGACGAATACCATGTCCAGTTCAGGGGTACTAAAGAGTCAAAAAGTATCACATATAACACAAAGTTGAACTATTCTGCCAGCGCATCTTCGACCTGCATAATAACAGTCTAATAGATTATACAACTTCTCAATCAATAAAGCCATTAGAGAGATCTGGAGAACAAAAATAAAAAGCTTTTAGAAAGTGCCCTAGAAGAGGTCCCCTGTTCCCAATTCAACATTAAAACCTGAATGAACAGAAGAATTAGCATGTTGCCCGTCCAAGTCATTTACAGAGTTGTTGGCAGCAGACTGAACATTGATATTAATTTCAGGAGTCGAGGCATAGATGGAAGCCTATGAGAATCATGTGCAACTGCAATTGAAACTCATGTCCAAGTCTCCGAACTGTAACACTAACGTCAGGAGAATGAACATCACTCACACTTTTAACTCCTATTTTCTTGCCAAATCAAGATCTGTCAAAATCTTGGATACGCACAACTGCAGTTGGCAGTACTGATACCAAAAGCATTGCCCTGAATTGAACTGTGTGAATTGTTACTGTTACCAAGCTCAATGACTTGCAACAATTTTTTGTGCTTGGAACGATAACTACCTTTATAATTTACTGAAATGCATGTATCAGGACTGTCCGTCAATGGATAAGCATGGCTTGATAATCCATCTGTACTGATGGGGCAATAGACCCGTAATAGACCCGTAAACCCCTATTATCTGCACTCAGAGGCTCTTGAAAAAATACTGCAATCTAAAACAATTATAGACGAACATGAATATGGAGCCAACCCACTTTAGAAATAAAAAATTTAGGAATTTTTATGATAAAAAGGTTGCAGTCTGGAACAGCAAAGTTTTTTTCTAATTACAATGCATATTTGTTAGATGTGTTATAGAGAATCTGAAATATGGCTTCTCTCCATTACTCTCCAACCTTCCTAATAAATTCTAGTTCTGCTTCCTACTTGCTGCTGCTCCTTAGCTTCCTTATATACTAATTACACAAAATCCAACAAAACGCACATTTAATTTTTTATCATGTCATCTACGGTCTTTACATGGACCAGACTAAACAAAAGTAAAGGAAAATCAGATTTGAGAACCTTGGTCTAAGGCTGCATTAAATAACCACTTGGTCCTCAATTTAGAATGACTCTGAACTAACAAAAGATCCCTGTATTCCTACTGGTCTTTTCTGAATATATTGTTTATCCTGAAGATAGTCCTTGGATGCCCCTCATTATCCTCCCCATGTTGGAAAAGTCAAACACTCTTGTTCAGGTCAACCAATCTTTGAAATTTGTGTTCTGAAATCCATGTACTTTTTCTCTTCAGATTTTCCTTTCAATTTGATCAAGTATCATTTTTTATGATGCTTTTCAAGGTGAAGCGCTTTCATGTTTAAGATTTTCTCAATTTACATGGTTTTACACTTTGGCAATTGTCATTGTCACTCAATTGCTTCTTCGCCTTGTCCGTATGCACGTCATCTTCATAATATGAATACAAATCAGAAGTATACAAGATTGGAGAAATGTCTAGTTCATGTGGTAATGGTAATTCAATTTTGTAGGCATTGCCACTTTTTTTTTTCAAAATCCTGCTAGGTCCAATCTTTTTATATTTTAATTTATTGTATTCCCCCTAAGGGAATTGCATATTTCTCAAGTGCACCATAACCCTATCCCCTTCCTTATTCAAATGTCTTGCATCCCTCTTATATTTCTGGCTACACTTCTCAAGGTCCTTGATGATCTCCTAATGAAGTTCTTGATCTGTTTAGCAAAGGTGTCCACAACATCACTGTTTCTTTCATCAATTGCCAAAATAACAAGATATATAGCTCACTTAGGGCTCTTTCCATACACAATGTGCAATGGAATATAATATTTACTTCTGTTCACATAATTATTGTAAGCAAATTTAGCTTGAGATAACACTAGATCCCTCTACTTTGGTTAATCTCCTACTTGACATTTTAGTAAATTTCCCAACGACCTATTAACAACTTCAGCTTTCCATCTATTTAAGGGTGATAAGATAAACTAAATGCAATATTCTGCCTCACTTTTTCTACAAAATTTTCAAAAAATAATCCAGAAATTTAATACCTCTATCTGAAGTAATTGTCTAATGTAATCCATGCAACCTTGTTCCCTTTATGAAAATTATTTGAGGAACCTTAATTGCATTATTGTTTTTTGTCAATAACCACAAATAAAAATCAAAACGTCTTTGAGTGTGAGACAATCCCAATATGAAGTCCATTTTTATGTCTTCACATGGCCTATTTGGAGTCGGAAAAGAAGAATATAATCTTGCATTTAGGCTATCATCATTAGCCACTTGATAAATTCTACCACTTTTTACAAATAGAAAAATATCCTTCTTTAGAGCAGTACAAATATTACCTTTATTTCAATATGGCATGAATTTTATCTGGGGTAAAATGACCACCTAAATCTTCACTATTGTCCCTCAGTGAACTTTCAGGAATACAAAGCTGCTTACCTTGGAATAAATAACTTTCTTGAGGGAAGTAATCAAGATATGGAATCCTATCATAAATCAGATGATTCATGCAAACCTAAATTAACTCTCTTCTTCATAACTCAAAGCTTCTTTGGGCTGCATCAATCCATTTGTACTATCTTTCATTCAAACAATCTAGCAGGCCCACATTTACGCCACTGAAGTTTCTGATAAGTTCTGTATGGAAATTCACAAAACCATGGGAAATTCTCACTGTAATGTCATTCTTAGATATGGGCCATTCAGGATGGCTTAGACTTTCTCAGCATCCATCTCTGCTCCATTTTGGAAATGAGAAAACCCAAATATACAAGCTTGTCATTGAAGAAAGAACAAATTTTTAGTACCCCACAACTTTTCTTAAGTTTTCTTTTCTTAGCATCTCAATCACCATCTATAGATGTCTCAAATACTCTTCTTTAGACCGGCTAAAAATCAGAAACTCACCAATTGAAATGATAACAAACTTCCTAAGATATGGTTTAATGATCTCAGTCATAAACATCATAAAATTGCATGTAGCATTATTCAGCCCAAATGGTATAACTGATCATTCATACAACCCCTCTTTATTTATGAAGGCAGTTTTCCACTCATCTTCTTTTACGATGTTAGAATGGTGATATCCAATTTTCAAATTCTTTAAAAAAACAGTTTTCTGTACTTAAACTACCAAGCATATCATCCATTTGGGGTAAGACAAATTGATAATTTATAGTGGTTGTGTTAAAAGCTCTTGAACTCACATGCATTCTCCAAGATCAATCCTCCTTTGGAATGATGAATGTTGGTAGCTTGTTACAGCACATGGACCTAAGGCTTTTCCTAATCCATTCCCTTTGTAGCAAATCTGAAAACTGCCTATTTAATTCTTAATTGTCTTTTGGGCTCAACCTGTGAGTTGTCAAATTAGTCAAACTTTCCCCAGGAACTAAATCAAAACGATTTTCAATAGCTCTTTAAGGAGGTAAACCTGCTAGTATCACCTCTGGAGTTATGTCCTCATGTGTTGTCAGCAATTTCTTAACCTCACGTGACATAACTTCAAGTTTTCTTCTTTTCTCGCCTTCTTTACTGTAAACACAACATTCTTGTGTCTTGGACAACTCATCCACAAGCCTATTGGCTAATTACAGTAATAACCTTTGTACCTCCTCACTCTTCAAAGGCAATAACTTGTTTTTTTTAACCATTTTTAAAACATTGTAAGTGTTGTGTCTATCATCATGGACATCCCGTCAATCATACTGCCATGACCTCCCAAACAACACATGGATGCATCCATTGGAATAACATCACACCACACATCATCTTTTTAAGGACCAATCTGAAATGAGACCAAGCATTTCTTGTTGATTATAAATTCACGACTTTTTTGGAACAAAGATAAATTATATGAACTCGGGTGTTTGTTGCAAACTGAATTGAATTTCTGAACCATTTCTTCTAAAACCATATTTTCGATACTCCTGCAGTCAATAATTATATTAGAACACTAACCTCCAGTCGTGCACTTTGTTTGGAAGATATTCTCCTGTGGATAATGATCATTTTCACCTATTGACTCTAGAAATGTGGTTTTTTGTTACTGTCTTTGAATTTGCTATTGTCCTTTATAGATGGGGTTCATCTGTGTAAGAGTCACAATCAAACTCAAGTAGCTAGGATCACTTGCAAAACCAAATACAACCATCCACAAGAAAGTTGCAGGAAATGAATTGCTAGATTATACAATGCAATATGATACATAATGTACAAGAAGAGCCTTGTTTATATAGGCAAGGTGAAAAGATAGGACAACATAGGACTATGATAAGTTTCACAATCATATGACATAAGACACAAAAATTAAATAATCTAAAAGTGACCTACGTAAATTTAACTAAGTGTGAATAGGACTTAGATGAGAACCAGTTAGGTAATATACCCCATTCACACCAACACCCCCCTTAAGTGCAACTTAGGGAGGAACACAAACAAATGCAAGAATGCAAAGATGGCTGTTGGAAACAAGGCCTTGTTAGGTACCCACATATAAAAGATCTCTCACAAATGGAATAAAGGAGAAAAAACCCTCTCCAAAAGAGAGAAAACATGTGCAAGCAATGGAATAAGGACTTAATATGAACCCTCAAGGACTACATCCATCACAAATATACAATCAATAACCCCCCAATAGGAGAGAAAGAGTGAGACTATAAATCCCCGCCACAAAAAAGTAGCTCCTATGCCGATGGTGAATGCACAAAGATGAATGCAAAAGAGTGTCCAAAATCGACAAACAATGAAAAATTACTCATTACAAGTAATTTCAAAAATTTCAGCACTTAAGAATGAAAAATTATCTCAATCAACCTCATGGCAACAACTGCATCATCAAGTATTATTCCTGCAACTTCCATGAACCAAAGACAAATTTTAATCATATTTTAATTGGCGAAGTGACCTGGAAACCTGCTTATTGACTTCACAAGTTTTCCGACAAAAAGAATAGCCATAACTTTCAACTAGCTTCATGTTTTTTGCTAAAAACTTGCCACATTGCTAATAATACCATCATGACAAAACACATTAAGCCATTTTACTCCAGATTTATTAAAACTTTCAATCTAATTGTTTTCACAACTTGGCAGGTGAAAAATAAAAGTTTTAATATCTTGCAAAATAGGAAGCAGGTTGATTTGAAGACTGGCCACATTATCAATAATGATATCAGAAACCTCCTTGACAAACCATTTTTCCCTAGCTGCTACGAAACTCCAAATTTAATTGTTTCCACAAACAGCCTGCCAAAGAATTGAAGTTTTAAAATCTCTCAAACCAAAAGAGGTTTTGATCTAAAAGCTTGCCCCATTAGGTGAAATGAAATCATAAACACCTCTATAAAAGTATTTTGCACCAGGTCTTACAGATTTTTAAATTTAATTGTTTTTGTGATCTGCCACAATATGTGACTGCTCCCAGGACTACAGCTGAAATGGAAGATGGTTATTTTTCAAAATTCCAAAGCTTTGCACATGAATTGAATCGAATATGATACTCCAAAGATGGAAAAGGACAATGAATAGCATAGGAAACATGTGGTACTATCAATTTGCAACTGGAGTCGGCTCGAGAAAGGTGTTCGATGCATGACAACACTTATCATTCTAACACAAAAAAGTTTAAATTTTGTGTCAAAATAAGAGTAATAGCTGGCCTTCATTGGGGACAAGGACTGCAAAGGACACAAGATGAACCCATAACTCTACAAAGGATTAGTGCCTTAACCATTAGGCGACAGATTCAAGGGGAAAGAACACGAGATTTATTGGAGAAACCTGACACATGCCAAAAATGGGGCAGACACAACAAAAACTTACTACCTAAAATATGTACATGGTAGGTACCCCTACCTTAGGCTGCTCCAAGATGGTCATACAAATCCATTAACAAGCTGAGAGAAATAGGCACCAATGCAAAAAAGAGACGTGTGCTTGTGTAACGGTTTGAACTCAATAGATTGGCAGTACTGAAACATATGAGATGAGAAAAAATTCTTAACAACAGGCCAAACAACTGTTTCTCATCATAAATCTCTGAGCTCTCCTGAATCACGTTGGTACTGCCTTGTGTAGTGTCGGTCATGTGTTCAGACATCATGCTAAGCATACCAACTTTCTCTATCTGAAGATCCCTCTAATGGTCTAGATTGAAAGAAATTAACCCACGAATCAGACAACTTTCATATAATTTGCGATGTGAAGAAACTTGTGTAGATGCAAATGTTAAATCCTGTTTTTGAATATTGGCTTCCAATAGCATAAGGTCATCTTTTATTATAATATTTTCTTCTTCTTCTGTCATGAGAATTTCAGAGAATTCTTTATCCATAGACTATGAAAGTGAAGAAGAAGATAGCACATTTGCATCTTGAGAATCATTTGTAGGAATGCAGCCATCTGAAAACATCAAAGGATTAAGACAGACACCTTCACCGTAGAGGAAATTATCATCTGAAGCTTCCAAGCACCAACTCGGGACATAGGCATCATGAAAATTAACTTCGTTGGACTCCATTAGATTACCCATTAGCTCATTCTTTGTTTCATTGTCATGTATTTCATATGCTGAATCAACACCATAAGACATAGGAAATTGACATACAGCTTTAGGAGTTTCCAGAAATATGTCTTCAAAATGAAAAGATTCAAAAGTCGGGCAATTTATTACCTCCCTTCTCAATGATTCCTCATCATAATCTTTGTCAATAAATTCAAATGCTTCATATCCGGGTTGCATGTATGACAAAGAATGGACACTTGATGATTCATCTTCATTCACTTGGAGCTGATCTTTAAATTCCCTGTCAATTGTACAACTCACGAAAATTTCATCCTTATTCTCAAAGGTAAAGGCCCCCATTTCTGAAGGATAAGAAGATACCTGTGAGGTTTCCCTTGTGCTTGCCTCTCTTCTAGTCATAGCAGTGAAAGGCTGTTCAATAGTTGTTGAGTCTTTGATTTCATTAACAAAAATTTCCTCTTCAATGATTGGTGATGAATGAATAAAAATATCCTCCTCAAAAAGAAAATCATCATCAAAAGCCTCAAGACACCAACTAGGAATGAAAACTTCATGAGATTCTTCTTGATGTATCTTTTCTTCATCATCCTATTCAACCTTGGGTTGCATGTATGTCTAGAAAACATTTGATGTTTCTTCTTCAAGCTCTTTATTTTCAAGTTGATCAAATATTTTTTCTTCACTGTTGCAATCTTCGTAATGTTGATGGCATGCTCCAATGCAATCTTCTTTTTCTATCACCGTCACTTTTTCTTGATCATTCTCTTGACATGCATTCTTATGAGAAGATATAACAACTTCATCTTTCTTGGCATATGCATGTTCTGATGAACCTCTTTTAATCATTTGATTGCAAGACATTTCATCAAAAACGTGTTCATCAACAAGAAAATAATTCTCTTTCCCATCCTTTTGCTCAATCTTTTGCAATTTCTGAAGCAAAGAAGGATGTACTTTGTCAGGAGCAATTTGTATATCACCATAGAAGCTTCTCAAAAACTGAATTTGTTTAGAATCATCAAGAGTTTGATTTCTTTGAGCAACAAATACAAAAGAAGGACCATTTTCCCCATCATTGTTGTCTATCACTAATTCAAGCAAACAATCACGATGTAATGTCCCCATTTTTTGTGAGCATCATAGTTCGATGGTTTAGCCTGTTTTAGGCCCTTATAGGCAAACACAGATGGTTAGAGGGTCCTTCTTGGTAGTAATTAGTGGTTTTCTCCTTCAGAGCTCAGTGTGGGTTCAGGTTTAACCTTCGTTAGACTCAGTCCTTCATACTTACTATTTATAGTAAGTCATCATTTCAGGGGAGTTAGGGTTACTAAATTTAGTCAGGCACCTGGACAGGTCTCAGATGCAGTGTTGACCTCTTATTCAATTGGATGGGTGAAATATTAAATGATTAATGATTAATTATCATTAAAGGTACTTTAATGATAATTAAATATTATAAAGTTAAAAGTGTACTTTATTTCCGATGAGGCCATGACCCTCAATTATAATCACTTAAAGTACATTAAATTTATATTATTGGTTTAGGCGCCCCAGGTGGAGATATTATAAGGTTTTTATTAAAAACCTAAAATAGATTTTAAAAGCAAATTAAATACAATTAAGAGGTCGACTTCTCGAAGAGATTATAAAAGGGCATCAAAGGCATTCATTTTCAGGATGTTTTGGAGAATATTAAATTGTGTCTTTGGAGTTCGTGCTTGGAGAGGAAGCCAACTAGGGTTTATGCCATTTTCAGCATTGGAGAACGAAAACTCTTCAGTATGTATGCAATTTTGAGGCTGTGCAATACCAACTGATATTATTGCTGATTGTGGACTTCATTCAGGAGTTCATTCTATGCTTAATAGTGGAGATTTGCATAAGGGTTTGAAGAGCAGATTTTAGTTTGTTGAAATAACCATCATTGGAAAAGAAAAATCAGAAGTTATTGACCCATGCTACAATGACGTGAATAGTACCCACACTACAGTGCTGCTACAGTACTATTCACCTCTTTAAGGTGGTTGTTAAACTTTCAGACTTGGGTGCAGCCTTTACCTCACTTGGGGACTTGTCTTTGCCTCACGTGAGAAGTTCTGGGCGTTTATGGTGCTGCTGGGAGGTCACAGAAGGGTTCAGTATCCTGCTATGAACATCATTAGACTTATAAAGACTGTTGTCTTCATCTATAGGGCAGGCGTGAGATACAGGTTGGGTGTTTTCATATTTTAATTAATTGCATATACATATATTCAGGTCTGCAAGTCTTTTAAAGTGTCTCAGTTACTGTTGTGTGAGTTCTGGGAGTGCTATCATGTCAAGTATTAGCCAATGTTAATGCTCAGATTGATTGTATGAGGGAACTGCAGTCATGTCATGTGAAAATCCATGTATTTCAGTCATACTGTAACTTCCGATAAACAACAGAAATATTGTATCTATCACACATTTTCTGTTGCAGTATTCTTGAGCAGTTATAGTGTCAAAACAACTTCCTATTAACACTCAGATTGGTGACTGTAAATGGTATTTATCTCATTGCTGCATATGTTTATTGTATTTGTCTATAGCTACATTGGAAAGTTGTTATCAGACCTGTTATAGTGACAATAAAATCATTTGGAAGGGTTGAATGTTCATTATTTGTTTACACAAGCTATTGATTATCATTCCTATGCATTAGTATATGTTTGGAATTGCAAAATCATTCAAAACAAACCAAATTACATCATCTAAACCTCAGCTGCCAGTTGTAGTCGGCCGTAGTCGGCCAAGTTATTATATTTCAATAAACTATAGTCTTAGTAAGAATAATTATTGGCATGTACATTCGGGTAATTAAGTCTCGATTAGTTGTAGCGAGGTGTTGTGGAACGTCGCGATGGTTGGTTGCTCAACCAACTGCCGAACGTTATATGTACTCAGTTTTGTAGTCGGGAGAGGACACTACTATTGTCATTATGATTATGATTCCATGATTGATAGCACGGATATACTTGTGATTGTACATGGTGATATTTACTGGATATGAATACAAACGTCTCATGATTCTAGAATATTGTATTGTTCTGTTCTGTGTGTTACATATAGTTCCGTTTACTTCTTGTGTACATAGTACGTTGATATAAACACTCCGCGAGGTAAACATTTGGCGCCATTGCCTAAGCGAATCCGGTAACCACCCAGACAGGAGAATGGCGTTGTGATGGGGCAGCCGACCGAAGGGCCGATACAAGCAAACGAGGATTGTGAAGATGCCCTGACGGAAGACCTCTGCAGTCTGTGGGAAATCTCGTTAAAGGACCACGTACGAAGGGAGGCTCTCAGGCGAGAGATCCCCCAGGTGGTCATTTGGGATAGATTGCGCATCAACGAAGAGGTCGACCATCTTCTTACCAGACTGCCAAGACTGATAGCACGCCACTACATTATCTTACAGGATCTTCGGGCGGAAGAGGATCAAGAACGCCAAAGGCAGCAAATCTTGCAGCGGTACGAAGAACAAACCAAATGGGAAGAGGAGGAACGAGACACTAGCCGAAGACGTACCCTGGCAACCAACAATTATCACGTGAAAGACCTGTAATGCCCGTACGGCCGGACAAGGACAAGAACCGAATACCATTCGGGCACGAAGCGGAGGAGGAAAGAATTCAGTGATCATTGAGAGTACAGGAGCAAGAAAACCGGCGGCAAAGATTAAGTAGAGCATATCAGAGTTTTGTGGAAGGGAGGGACGAGGAACCCTTCATCACCCCGTACATAGAAAAATATAAAAATTGAGAAAATGAAGATGAATTCAACGGAGAACTTGAGAATAGCATCCAACGCATTCAGGAGTTGTCCATATCGGACGACGACGAAGGGCTGAGGACAGGGAGATCTGAGCCCAAGACCCCTTGGCAGAGGGAGCATCAGAGTGGGACCCAGGAAACTCAAGGTGTAGAGGACATTGACGGAGGACGGGAAAGTGACTCATACGTGGCCGAGAGTGCAAGTGATGCACTGGAATGTAACGGGGAAACCAGTCCAGTCGGGTCCAATATACAAAGAGTATAGCGGAGAAGGATGGTGACTCCAAAACGACAAAAGTTGCCGAAGTTTACGGGGAATGGGTCAGAGGATCCAGTTCGACATTGCAAAACATGCGAGACAATCTAGATAGCAAGTGGAGAAGATGACCCGAATCATTGGTTGAAAGCCTTTCCGGCGACACTCAGAGATAGTGCCATCGACTGGTACTCAGAGTTGGACCAAGCACAGAAAGCTACATGGAGATTACTCAAGAAGGCCTTTCAAGACGAATTCAAACTCCTAAGGGATGATAGTGAGATTGTAGCATAAATCTACAGTACGAAGCAGGGAAAACACGAGAATGTGTGCACATACAATTGACGACTGAAAGACTTGTTGGGAAAATTGGAGGTTCAACCAGCTAATGGGCTAAAGAAGCGATGGTTCATTGAAGGCTTGCTTCCGTCGTTGAGGAAGAAGATGAAAGTCGTGCCTCCGTCGCCGTACGCTGAAGCATACAATTGGGCGATGGATAGAGAAAGTGAAAACAAAACATCCTCCCGAGGGAAAAAGAAGACAGATGACGAGGAGAGTGCGGATGACATCGACGGTGAATCCAAGACCGTACAAGCACTCAGGAAAGATATGATGCGAATGATGAAAGAATTGAAGGCCAACAAAGAGAGTACGAGGGAAGCACGAGAACTATGGTGTACAAACTGCAATAGGGAAGGTCACACGAAGGTGAACTATCCGAAGAAGTTATTCTGCGATATCTGCCAAGTGATGGGACATTCCGTCAAGGAATGCCCATACAATTTAAAAGCCAAAAGTGCACAAGTACTCTTCGCTCAAGGAGAACCGTCGACACCGCCGAACACACCACCGAAGCCCCAGTACAATAGCAATGCATCCCCTGGAGGTTACTAGAGCAACAGGAGTCCGAGGAACAAAATACAATATGACGGTAAAGGACGACCCATGATCCAATGCCGAAAGTGCAACGAATGGGGTCACGTCACCAAGGATTGCCACAATGGCCAAGGTTCGAGAGGAAGATTGTGTAAGTGGTGTGGACCAGGCGACCATGAAGATAGTGAATGCCCCAAGCAGAAGGGTATTCATATGCTAGAAGTAGAAGAACAAGAGGTACTGGCAATCACCAGAGCGCAAGCAAAAAAGGCAACCTACCCAGATCCACGTACAAAAAAATAAAGGATGAAGGAAGCAAAAGATGAAGTGGAACTGGCGATGGCGAAGGAGAACAAAATATCTCTGGAGAAGCCAAAGACCTCTCGGTGGTCGGAGGCGGAAACCAACATTGTACGGCAGGTATTGCAGACCACCATACCGATCAAAATAACTGACCTTCTCCAGACGTTGCCGCAATTGGGACTGGCAATGACAAATGTCCTCTGGGATGTCAAGCAATCGCAAGCGGAGGACCGAAGGCAAGAATTGGTACCAGATTCACCACCGTATGGTGAACAAACCATTAATCCCATACTACTCATGGGGAACGTCGGGAAGATGCCAGCGGTTGTGCAGATGGAGATCAGAGCGAATATCTTGACAAATACTATCGTTGACGGAGGATCAGGAGTCAACATACTGCCCGAAGACACATGGAAGAGCCTGGGGAAGCCTACACTCTGGCCACCGACATTCCAACTCGTCGGTGCCGATCAGCATGGTATCAAGCCGTTGAGGACGCTGATGGCGCAGAAGGTGATGATCAGGACACAACAGTTTTTGCTAAATTTTGTCGTCATCCCATTACAGAGGAAAGCATATGATGCACTACTTGGGAGAAGATGGTTGATAGCTGCCAAGGCAAATCATAATTGGAAGAGAAACACACTCTCGATCGAGAACAACGGGCGGAAGTACGTAATCGACTTGAAAAACCAGGCCGTGAGCGAAGAATTGGCTTCTTCTGAATCAGAATTGGATGGAGGAGAATCAGATGTGGATGAAGGAAGGAAGACGATGGAACTGAACGTCGAGGGCATACTGGAACTTGAGAGTTGGTCGAAGGATGAGACAAGCTCACTGAATGGCTTATTTCATTGGCAGATGGAAGACTATGAAGTGTTCCACCGAGAGTGTAACATGCTACAAATCGGGGAAATCAAGGAAGAAGAGAACGACACGTTTAGCCAGACACTTTCGGCCGAGTACGGAGAGTACAAAGGAAGAATATCATAACCGGACGATACACCAGCCCACAAATCCGAACAGGTACGAGATAGAAAATTTGTGTTGGAGCCAAAAAATGGACAAAGTAAGTAGAGGAATTAGAAAATGTAAAAAATGAAGAGAGAGAAAAAAGAGATGGAGGAGAGAGAAAAGAGATAGAAAAAAAGAGACGGAGAAGCACGTACAAGGAAGAGACCACAGCGTACGACCTGGCGAAGGGAAAGAAAGTTACATCGTACGGATTAACAACAAGACAGAAGGATACGCCGTACGACTTGGCAGGAAGATAGCAAAGCAAGGCGTACGACTTGAGGAAGGAGCAGGAAGGCCCGTATGACTGAACAAGGTACAGATTTTGAGAGGGGATCACGCCGCACGATCAAGCAACATCAAAGAGTTTGTACGGCCTGGCACAAGGAAGGAAACCGTACGACCTAGCATAAGGAAAGGAACCGTACGACCTGGCACAAGGAAAACGTACGACTTGGCAATAAGGCAGAAAAAATCGTACGACCTGGCAGTACAGGAAACATCATCGTATGGTCAAGCAAAAGCATAAGAAGCCACATCGTACAACTTGGTAGTAACACAAAATATTGCATCGTACGGCTAGACAAAAGCATAGAAAGTCACACCATACGGACTAGCAAGAGACTTGTAGCACGGCCAGGAAGAAGCGTTGTACAGCCAAGACAAAAACTCAGAAAATCTTCACCGGAGCAAATCGTACGACTTCCATCCATTCCTAAGTTCGTACGACTTGGCAGAAGGGAGAAATTCGTATGACCTGGTAGGAGGCAATCCGTACGACATGGCAAGAGACAGTCTGTACGACCTGGCAAGAGGCAGTCTGTACGACATGACAAGAGGCCATCCGTATGACATTGTAGGAAGGAGGTCGTACGACAAAACAAGCAGCCCGTACACTATGTGCAAAAACAACGAGGAGAGAACTCAAAACGAAAGTCCGTACAGGCTAATTCATACACCGTACGTTGGAAGTTGAAAGAGGCCGTACGGAAAAATCAAGAGGAACCCGTACGTCGTGAGAAGGAGATCGTACGACAGAACAAGGAGTCTGGACGCTATGCAACTAGGAAGTCCATACGTTGGGCAAACAGGAAGTCCGTACAAATGAACACCACCCGTCAATTAAACAGTGCAAAATCTCTAATTTTTGGTTGTATCAGCATTGGCTGGTGTCTCTTGGAAATTCATGAAAATGAGGCGCCAAATGGAGTTTTGTGTGGTTTCAGAAGTGTTAAATTGGTCTTGGCGGCGAGGGCGCTACCCCTCGACTCCGTTGGGGGCGTTGCCCCCAAACCCCCGCGAGGGGCGCTGCCCCTCGACCCTGCTGGGGGTGCTACCCCCAGACCCCTGCAAGGGGTGCTACCCCTTGACCCCATTGGGGGCGTTGCCCCCAGACCCCCATCAAATTTATTGGAATTGCCAAATTGCAGTGCCACCAGCCATCATAGTACAGGAGCAATTGGCTGCCGAGCAGATGAGAGTTGCACTCTCAAGAAGAAATTGGCGGAGAGAGATGGAGTATTGGGTGAGAGTGACAATCAGTTGGCAAAGAAGGATCAGTTGGCATTCTTGGTTTTCAGTCGTCTGGAAGACGACTACTTTGTGGGGGGATGATGTAGTCAGTCGTAGTCGGCCAAGTTATTATATTTCAATAAACTATAGTCTTAGTAAGAATAATTATTGGCATGTACATTCGGGTAATTAAGTCCCAATTAGTTGTAGCGGGGTGTTATGGAACGTCGCGACGGTTGGTTGCTCAACCAACTGCCGAACATTATATGTACTTAGTTTTGTAGTCGAGAGAGGACACTACTATTGTCATTATGATTATGATTCCATGATTGATAGCATGGATATACTTGTGATTGTACATGGTGATATTTATTGGATATGAATACAAACGTCTCATGATTCTAGAATATTGTATTGTTCTGTGTGTTACATATAGTTCTGTTTACTTCCTGTGTACATAGTACGTTGATATAAACACTCTGCAAGGTAAACACCAGTGGTTAGAACCGGTAGGGTTCTTACAGTGGTATCAGAGCGGTTTCCTGCCATCCTGTTGGGGTTTGAATTAAAGAAATTCAGAGAGCTCACATTGACAACATTTGAGTGACCAACACTTGTCAGTTACCAACCAGTTTCAGTTATGGGTTGGTATAGTATTGTAGGGAAATCCAGGGAAGAAATTGAACAGGATGCCATCAAGTTGAGGGAAAGTTATGAACGGGAAGCCCCTCAATTTTTTGTGGGATATCAGAGTATGCCTGATAATTTCAAAGTATAGTACTCACTTAATGATTACCTGACCTTTATTGTCACTTTGCATCCTGAACATATTGGATTGGTAGAGTATTTCAAGAGGGTAGATAGGGAAAAAATTGATGAAGATTTATGCCACAGTGAGTTTGATATTTCATATCAGGCTTTAGAAAACAACACAGAAAATTCATTTATTGGCAGTGAATCCCAGGATTGTGCTTTGGATGGACATGCAGAAGGATGTGAAGATATTGATAGAACAACAACTTCTACCTTGCCAATTGAGCCATCCTATGAGGTACCTAGCAGCAGGACCTTTGATGATATTGTGTGCAAAGTTGATAGCACACACGATGTTGCTTATCAGTTTGTTGAGTTGATTCAAGAGTACGATTCAATTTATTGTTCCAGGGACTCAGAGATGGATGATTCAGATCAGCATGGAGTGATTGTACAGTTTGTGAATAATCCATTATTTGAGTTTGACGGTGGTTTGATCTATGATAATCCACTCTTCGAGTTGGAAGCCGATCACACTTTTGATACTGGTTCAAGGTTGAGCGATAATCGCAGTGTTTGGGATCTTTCCAATGCATCGGGATTCCAAACTGGGCTCACAGAGGAGTTTAGTAGTGTGTACATAGTGAGGAGTGCTTACAGTTTTTCCTTTGATCCACCTATACATAATTCGTATCTGATGCACAACGTTGGTGCACAGGGTGATTATCTTTGTGCAGTCGAGGGAAGCAACTCATTTATGTGCGCAAAGTTACCATCTTCAAAAGACGAGACTAGAGGCTGCAAGTACTCAACTCAATTGTTAGCAGGGAATTACTTGCAAGATCAAAGGGTGGTTTACCATCATGCCAGTGTGTATTTGACAGAGTTTTCCACTTCAGAGTTTCAATGGGAGACAGGGCTTCCAGGAGGTTGTTGTGGTAGTAGGCATGGTGGCTTGGTTAGTCAGCACATCCATGGGAGTTTGGCAGAGGATGGTGAGAGATGTTGCGTAGCAGACGCTTCCAGATATTCTTACTTCCTTGTGACAAATGGATGTGAGTTTAGATTGTATTGGGATCCAGGGGGTGACAAGTTTGATACTGCAGTCTGGATGGGACCCGACGGGTTGCTTCACCATTTTCAGCATGGTGAAGTTGAGATTAGATTTGAGCAGCAGAAGTCTGGGGTGTTTTACATTGTAGACTTCTATTTTGGATTAGGGATCTAGGTATATTATGGTGGACACTCTCCAGTATGTTGAGGGATCCCTTGTGTGCATCAGGGTTTTGGTCTAGGTTCACTGGGAAGTATTGTTGCATGTACATGGTGTGGTTTGTCTGCAATTTCACTTCAAGTTCTCATGTACATGAGTTGGGTTCGATGCACAGTTTCAGTGCACATGGATTGGATAGTTGGTCTATGTCTATGTTTGCGCAGTTGTGTTTATGTTGGTGCTACAAAAGTCAATTAGAGATGCATAGGACATTTCACAATTTTTCTTTTGGGCCTTCCAAGGAGTGGAGTTTCTTTGCAGTGGAGATTGCTTGGGGACAAGCAATTTCACGAAGGGTGGACTGTAATGTCCCCATTTTTCATGAGCATCAGAGTTCGATGGTTTAGCCTGTTCTTGGCCCTTGTAGGCAAATACAAATGGTTAGAGGGTCCTTCTTGGCAGTAATTAGTGGTTTTCTCCTTCAGAGCTTAGTGTGGGTTCAGGTTTATTCGTTAGACTCAGTCCTTCATACTTACTATTTATAGTAAGTCATCATTTCAAGGGAGTCAGGGTTACTAAATTTAGTCAGGCACCTGGATAGGTCTCAGATGCAGTGTTGACCTCTTATTCAGTTGGATGGGCGAAATATTAAATGATTAATAATTAATTATCATTAAAGGTACTTTAATGATAATTAAATATTATAAAGTTAAAAGTGTACTTTATTTCCGATGAGGCCATGACCCTCAATTAAAATCACTTAAAGTACATTAAATTTATATTATTGGTTTAGGCGCCCCAGGTGGAGATATTATAAGATTTTTATTAAAAACCTAAAATGGATTTTAAAAGCAAATTAAATACAATTAAGAGGTCGACTTCTCGAAGAGATTATAAAAGGGCATCAAAGGCATTCATTTTCAGGATGTTTTGGAGAATATTAAATTGTCTTTGGAATCCGTGCTTGGAGAGGAAGCCAACTAGGGTTTCTGCCATTTTCAGCATTGGAGAACGAAAACTCTTCAATGTGTATGCAATTTTGAGGCTTTGCAATACCAGCTGATATTATTGCTGATTGTTGACTTCATTCAGGAGTTCAATATGTGCTTAATAGTGGAGATTTGCTTAAGGGTTTGAAGAGCAGATTTTAGTTTGTTGAAATAACCATCATTGGAGAAGAAAAATCAGAAGTTATTGACCCATGCTACAGTGACGTGAATAGTACCCGTGCTACAGTGCTGCTACAGTACTATTCACCTCTTTAAGGTTGGTGTGTAACTTTCAGACCTGGGTGCAGCCTTTACCTCACTTGGGGACTTGTCTTTGCCTCACGTGAGAAGTTCTGGGCATTTATGGTGCTGCTGGGAGGTCACAGAAGGGTTCAGTATCCTGCTATGAGCATCATCAGACTTATAAAGACTGTTGTCTTCATCTATAGGGCAGGCGTGAGATACAGGTTGGGTGTTTTCATATTTTAATTAATTGCATATACATATATTCAGGTCTGCAAGTCTTTTAAAGTGTCTCAGTTACTGCTGTTTGAGTTCTGGGAGTGCTATCATGTCAAGTATTAGCCAATGTTAATGCTCAGATTGATTGTATGAGGGAACTGCAGTCATGTCATGTGAAAATCCATGTATTTCAGTCATACTGTAACTTCTGATAAACAACAGAAATATTGTATCTATCACACATTTTCTGTTGTAGTATTCTTGGGCAGTTATAGTGTCAAAACAACTTCCTATTAACACTCAGATTGGTGACTATAAATGGTTGTTATCTCATTGCTGCATATGTTTGTTGTATTTGTCTATAGCTACATTGGAAAGTTGTTATCAGACCTGATATAGTGACAATAAAATCATTTGGAAGGGTTGAATGTTCATTATTTGTTTACACAAGCTATTGATTATCATTCCTATGCATTAGTATATGTTTGGAATTGCAAAATCATTCAAAACAAACCAAATTACATCATCTAAACCTCAAACCATATTACATCATCTAAACCTCAGCTGCCAGTGGTTAGAACCAGTAGGGTTCTTACACACGATCAAGAAAACGGGTCTCTTTTCCATTTTTTTCTTCAATACTTTGCAAAGTTTAAAATAGAGAAGGATGTACCTTATCAAAAACCAGTTGCATGCCACCATAGAAGCTCTTCAAGAATTCAACTTGCTTGGGTTCATCAAGAACCTGATTTGTCTGATATGAGTACATAGATAAAGCATAGTCTTCATCATCACTATCACTATCACATTCTGATTCAAGCAACTGTGAGTTACAGCTCCAAATTCTTCTATACCAAACCATTATTTTGGATTTCTCTTTCAAACAGAGTCGCCAACCTTCATTCCAAGGAAGGCACCTTTAGATTTCCAAGGAATAAAATGCACCAACATTTCATTTCCCTAGTGGAGTCGCCAAAATATCTGTTGGTAAACAGATTTGTCACTGCAGATTTCAAAGTGACTCGCCCAACGGGCAGTAACAAATGTTCCAATAGTTGGAGAAGTTGTTACTGGACTAACAACTTTCCTCTGCATTTGAGAGGAGCAGCTCACTTGTATGATAGGGATTTTTAGGGTTTTGTGTACTTTTAACCTAAAAGTACATAAGGGAAAAGGGAAAAACTAAAGAAAGTTGAATAACAAAAACCCTAGTGATAGACATACGAATACCAACTACAACTTAACAAGATATGACAAACTACAAGAGGGTTTTACCACAAAATGTGTTTTGATGTGCAATGATGATGAAAAAACAATGACGAACCTCAACATATGAAGAGTTAGGCCACTTCAACACATTCAAACCAAGATACCAAGATATGAACGTTTTTCATTACATAAATTGCATAGATTACCAATGGTTTGCAACTTTGCACAGTCACATAGAGAGATTATTGATTTAACATACGAGAAATCGATAATAATAACATAGTGTAGAGAAAGGGGATTCACTACTCATGAGTCTCTTGATTACCAAGAGAATCTCAAGGAACAAACTGCCCTAAACTACCTTAGCCTACCTAATGAGTTGAATAAGATGAAAGAGATTGCAAGAAATAGATTGAAAGCAAAGTTTTAGGAGTGATAATAGATAAACAACTTCAAGGACCGAAAGAGTAGATCACTGAGATTTCTGAGACAGAAGGAGTTCTCAGCTAGAGAGCGGCAACGTGAGAGCTGGATGTCAATGCGGTGCGCTGAAGTACCAGAGGCGCATTGGTGTCCTGTATAGATAGAGCACTAAACCTCCAAACGAAACTTCAAAGGATTAGCTAACCGTTCTAGATCCGAGGTCTATTTAACCTACTGAATTAACGGAATACGAAAATACAAATAAATGACAAGGAGGGAAAAGAACCGACTCACACAAGGTCCTACACTTCGAGGCCTCCCGCAATGCTCTGCACGAACAACTTGCACACAAGATAAACAAGGAAAAATGTCAAGGCGGTATCGGGGCTTGCCATAGTCAAACCCCCGTTTTGGTGTTCCCACCTCCACGAACCGCCAGATAGATAGAGAGAATAATAGACACAAAGTAAAGTAGACAAAAAGTGATAAGAGTAAACCCCGCTCTAGAGGAGAATACGTATCACGAAATAAAGACACAAAGTGATAAAAGAAAAGCCTGCTCAAAGAGGAGAACCCATATCACGAAATAAAGACATAATAGATAAAGTACTAGAAAATAGACAAGAATCAAGAGAGTGTTACCAACAATTCGTGGCTCCCTATTGGCTTGATAGACACAATGTTGAGTGCTTGCAAGAGAGTTTTGGCTATTGGAGAGACTTCAGTCCAGTAGAGCTTTGCCATAAGAATGAGATGGAGAAGAGAAGAGCAAGCTAGAATGAGAGAGTGATAGAATGAATGAGAATGAGAGTGAAAAGAAAGGTTTTGTTCAATTGCATGGGTGGGAAGAGCCGTTACTCTCGGAATTTTGCCACAGAGACATGCATCATGGGCCAAGGATTCCAAGATTCCTCGTTTGAACTCGCAAAAGTATAGGGATGCTAGCGTGCCGCACGGACATCCATGTGCCACACAAGCATCCAACTCATCGTTTCACGAGAAACGAGGTGGCAAATTGTTGTCACTTCATCATTGGTCCTTATGGAGTTGAAGTCACGAAATTCCAACTCATAAGGTTCTTGTCATAAATGAGGCTAGGCGCCATAAATGCAAGGGTCAAATGTGCGAATGTGAAATTGCCATGGGGTGCAATTTTACGACATTACACATAGGAACACATTTAAAACAAATGAACCAAAATGCATTTCTTTGTTATCTTTATGAGATTATACAATTCCAAAAACCCATAGGTACAAAGTGTCAAACCAAAATTCTTCATACAATTTCTCCAAAAAGCTCTTCTCAAAGTTTTCCCTCTCTAAGAGTCCCCTTTACAATGCAAATAGCCTAATATTTATAGGCTTCCTTCCTATAACTATCTAGTATCTACCTCAACTACTTTTTGAAATACAATGAGTTTGAAAATAATAAACCTTATTTATTTAAGATTTTCATCACTTTTTTGGAAATAAGGTTCATTTTCTAACCTTTAGTTACTAGGAATGACATAAGTCACTTTTCTAAAAAGGTAACGAGAAACTATAACTTCAAAGAAAGTCCTTGTTATTAGTTTGTTGAGGTAGGCACCGCGTTTCCTTCATTCAGCTGCAACTTGAATAAAACATCATAAACAATATCTTCTTTGGAGTTTTGATTCCTTTAAATAATTCCTTCCCATAGAAATTCTCAACGTCCTTTTTTGGAGTAAGCTGACAAATACTTTATTGCTATCTTCTTCTCATTTGGCACTATGTCTCTCTGAACAACACCAAATCTTCCCTCTCTACATACATTTGTGAGATCGAGACGCATAATGGATGACAAAGGTTGTGAATTTAGCATTACACCTCCAGATATATCAGCTTTTGAAGATCTCAAAAGCTTCCTTTTGTTTAAATAGATTTAATTTGTGCATATTCTAGTACCATAATAGACCATAGCCCACACACTTTCTTTACTCTACATGTCTGAAGCTTGTGATTTGGTTTAATATCTGCCAAATTTTATCCGCTAGAAAGTTTTTGCATCATTCTTTGCACAACTAGCAATCATAACATTCCATTCAGCTATATTTTTTCAAGGCATTCTGTCAAACAATTCACATGCCTACAAATGAATTGTGCCTTCTTCATGCCAGATTTCTGCATTCAACAGCTCACAAATCGCTTAGAATTTCTTCAAAAAAAAATTGGGTTTTATACTTTCGTTTTTCTACTTCTGAAACATTTTGAATCTTGAAATTTTGTCAAGAAACAAAGAAGATATCGTAGTTTTACTGTGACTGTGTTTAACTAATTTCATAAAGCTTTCTTAAATATTTGAGTGCTCATTCTTTTGCAAAGTGGAATTTTAAATAATTGAGGTTGTGGATTTTAACAACCCCATTTTCTAAGTTATGGTTGTGAGTTGTGATTTTTCACAACCCATAACTTGTCTCATGTTTGATGTGTTATGGGTTGTGAATTTTCACAACCTCATCTTTTATGTTGTCGATTGTGAATTTCAGAACCTCATCTTTTATGTCATGAGTTGTGAATTTTCACAACCTTATCTTTTATGTTGTGGGTTGTGAATTTTCATCTTTTTATTTTTCTCCTTTTTAATTTTATCCACTTTGTCTTTTCACACTTAATTACTCATTACAAGTAATTTTGAAAATTTGGGCACTTAAGAATGAAAACTTATCTCAACCAACCTCATGGCAACAACTACGTGATCAAGTATTATTCTCGCAACTTCCATGAACCAAAGACAAATTTTAATCATGATTTTAATAGGCAGGATTTTAATTGGCGAAGAGAGCTGGAAACCTGCTTATCGACTTTACAAGTTTGCCGACGGAAAGAATAGCCATAACTTTCAACTGGCTTCATATTTTTTGCTAAAAACTTGCCACATTGCTAATTATACCATCATGACAAAACACATTAAGCCATTTTATTGCAGATTTATCAAAACTTTCAATTTAATTGTTTCCACAACTTGGCTGGCAAAAAATTAAAGTTTTAATATCTTAAAAAATAGGAAGCAGGTTGATCTGAAAACTGGCCACATTATTAATAATGGTATCAGAAACCTCCTTGACAAACCATTTTTCCCCAGCTGCTACAAAACTCCAAATTTAATTGTTTCCGCAAACAGCCTTCTAAAGAATTGAAGTTTTAAAATCGCTCAAACCAGAAGACGGTTTGATCTAAAAACTTGCCCCATTAGGTGAAATGAAGTCATAGACACCTCTGTAAAAGTATTTTCTACCAGGTCTTACAGATTTTCAAATTTAATTACCTTTGTGATCTGCCACACTGTGTGATTGCTCCCAGGACTTAGGCTTAAATGGAAGATAGTTCTTTTTCAAAATTTCAAACCTTTGCACATGAATTAAGTCAAATATGATACTTTAAAGATGGAAAAGGACAATGAATAGCATAGGAAACATGTGGTACTATCAATTTGCAACTGGGATCGGCTTGAGAAAGGTGTTTGATGCATGACAATAATATCATTTTGACCCAAAAAAGTTTAAATTTTGTGATGTCAAAATGAGGCTAACAGATGAAACCCCTTCCACTTGTTGATTAAATTCTTTCCAGACTGTTGGTGTAAGATGCCTCAGAGGTTTGTGATAATTGCAGGTGGAAATTTAGAGGTCCCCTAGGTCACCATACCCAAATCATCTACTATTTTCCCCTTCAAATTCACAGCTGGAAGTGGAAGTGCTAGGTTAAGGAGGATATCTAACGGGAAAAGGGCCATACATTGACCATCTGCTGGCCTACAGTTGGTGTTGTTTCCTGGTGGCAGTCCAAACCTTTGCACCCAGGCAGATCTGCCAGTTTTTCCCAGCGCTGCACTTTGAACAAGGCAAGTTCTCTGACATTGTTCAATCATACCTAATCAACCACAGTGAACTACACAGGAAATCTCATCCCAGACTGCTGCTGTAAACCTGGTCACATAATCTGGTCGCTGTAACCAGTCATTTCCTATCAGCAACAACAAACCCTGCAAGGTTTTTTCACACCAGATTACTGCCCAATTTGGAGCATTCTGTATAGGCAATCTCCATATCTGCTACATCAAGCCCACGCAGTGAGTTGTACTTTTCTGTATAAGACAGTGAACTGAAATTGTACAAGATGTCTATTTAAACTATTGAAGGCTTGAATAAATGGAACCAGTGAATATTTATTTTCTGGTTTTGTTGGTGGCTGAATGAATTAAGACCAAGTGAATCTTTTTCCTTAAACTATGGATGAATTGAAATGAACTTAGTAACCTAAAGTAATCAGCAGACAGATTTTTTTTTTTTGTTTTTGATCAGGGACATCACAGCACATGCAACTTTATATAGATATATACCGCTTGAATAAGAAGAAATGAACATTTGACTGTTCCAAGTGGTAATCAAGTTCAATTTAATATATATAGATGTGAGTTATTAATATGGGTTAATACATATGCACATTGACAATGAAAGTAATGAAATTTTGTTAATTTGTGTGTTCACTCATGTGAAATCTCAATTCTGCTCTCAACTTGTGTGTTAAGGTTCTATGATGTATATGATGATTACCTTATCAATGTTATCATATGAATATTTGAAATTTCCTATATTTTTAGAAGTTTGTAAATGAATATGATGATTCAAAGAAGCAGACACAGTTAAATCCAGAAACATTCATAACAATATCTCTCTTTTTTTTAATAGCCATCCCCTGCTGTCTCCTAAAATTAGTCTGCTGAAAAATCCATCCTGGGAATGTTTTCCCACATCCCCTGCTGTCCCTGCCTTGGAAACTTGGTGTAACATAGGGTTAACATCTTCATTCCAAACTTGACTCTCATCAGAACCATCCAATCACTAATACCCAGAAAAATAACAGAGCCATTATGCTGAGACAGATTCATGCCACCGAATCTGTGGTGTTGCTGGTTCTAGTAGTTTTCCTTTCAATCATGTACTACAGTATTCCTATGTTAAATTTTACTATATCTTCAAGATTTTCAGTTGTCAATAATTTGAGAGAGTTGTTTGAAAAATTTCCTTATTTGCATCTTGGGTTGCTCTAGATGGAACATTTGTGAAGTAGATGCTATTAATGCTTTGATTCCTTATCCGTTTTTTAATTTGCTTACATTTTTTCCAGAAAATTCTGTGAGCAGTCAGAAGCTGATCAATCTTCTCTCCTATCTAGATGACTAATAGGTCCTAATACACCATGATTGTTTGGAGAGAATAGTTACGAATCTCATTCTCAATTATTTAGGAAGCCTTGAAACAAATTATTTCTCCAAGGATCCAAAAAGCTCAACCCTAGTTATAGCTGACCAGTATTGCAATTGGGGACAGTGTGCACTGTGAAGTTTTGTTGGGGGGAGAGGAAGTCTTCATAATATTTTTAATTCTAAATAATGATAAAAAGGATTCAGTGTGCATCTCCTAAGAAAGCTAACATAATATCCGTTGTGGAAAACATGCAGATTTTTCTTGTTGGGGTTTGCCTTCCGATCTATGTGGTTCATAATAGCCAACATCCTTGGTCTGCTTTGGATTACTTTGCTACTTTGGTCTGCACTATGGGCATTGTTTTCGCCTATTTCGCAGATACTCAACTCTATAACTTTGTCCAAAAGAACAAGTTACTAAGGGAGCTCGGTGCACCGACGAAACCCAACCTTGAAGAGGGATTATGGGCCCTTTCTCGCCATCCAAATTATTTTGGAGAGCAGCTCTGGTGGTGGGGATTGGTTATCTATGCGTGGAATGTTGGTCAAAGATGGACATTTTTGGGAGCTGCTGTTAACACATGTTGTCTGGCATGGGTTACGGTGCTAGTGGAGAGGAAGATGGCTGCTGAGAAATACAGAACAAAAGAATACAAGAAGTATCAAGAGACAACTTCTGTGTGGGTACCTTGGTTCAAGCTTAAACCCAAAACCAATAAGAACCTGAAGAAAAAGTGAATCCATCAATATTAACTTTGTCAATATCTAATTCTTCTCTTTTATACCCCTTAGTACTTTCATTAGTTATAGATTAAGTTTAAAGGCTCTGTTTAGGTTTTAAATCTTCAATGGAGCAAGAAGAGGATGCAGTAACTAGGGCAAGCAAGTTGATCTATATGTGAAGAGCTTTAAGGATATGTACAGTCTAATTGCTTAGCCTCTGAGTGAATCATATTGCTTTGATGAGTGCTTTTAACTGCCAATGTCCAGAAATCTTTTATGGATAAATGTATCTTAGAGAAGTTAAACAAGATCGTTTTCTATGAAATCCATTCTTGAAGCATATGATTGTTGTTCCACTCCATCACCAAAACTATTTTAGTTTCCCCTCTCTTGTATATGCACATGTGCTTTCAGTAGTTAAAATTTAAAACAGATCTATGAAACAGTTAGTAAATAGTCCTTGACAGAATTTCATATGTTTACTCAATATCTGTTACTAATTTATTTCCCACTAATCAGAACTCACTGCAATATAAATAAGAATAGGATGCTTAGTTTTGTGTCTGTTGCATTTTTTTTTTAAATCTTAATAAAAATACAATTTGATTTCTTGGAAACCTTCTGTTTCGATCTATCTATGATGGAACTGCAGTTGCATTCTCATACCCTTTCTATTTTTCTATCCTGCCTATCTTGGAATAACATAGACATTGATGATGGATTTTGTACGTACTCTTCTTTTGGTATAATTAAGCAAAGATGTCAAAAATGTGATGCAGAGTTTATTGCTTTGCAGAAACTTTTCTTATTTGTGTTATTAGTTGAGAGCAAATGGCATTGGCTATAAAGTTGCTTGTTAATGGTCAGCACATCGATCTTGTCTGACGTTTGGCACAGGGTTTTTGTGCATAAGGTCTCTTTCTTGAGGTTAACAACGTGCCTTCTTCTTCTCAGTTTAGACTTTAACGATCTTCACACTGTGTACCCTGTTTACTCAATCTCAACATTTTACGCTCCCTCTCACACAAATCCTCCGAGGGTTATATATCCCTGAACTTACCTGCCAATGGGTTGTCGACATATGCAAAGCATTTAACCAAACACTTTATAATTATGCTCTGAATTTCACTCAAAATGGTTTGTCGTGAATAAACATTGAAACTTCACTGCACACCACCTCATCTTCACCTGTGTAACCAACACACTAAAGCATCACTCCACATCACACAAAATACTCTTTATGTCAAAAGAACTAGTTCAGACAAGAGGAAGGAGAGAGAAAAAAATGTATGAGGATAGTGTTTCCATGAAATCCATGAAAAATCAGTTACACAACTTATTTGGGATGAGCCCCTTATATACATCTATTATTTTAGTCTTTGTTATGTAGTTACAATGTGAAACTACTGAAGTAAATTAATTTTGTAATGCATAAATCGTGTACACACTGCAAATTTGTAAGATGGATTTCTTCAGTCAACTACGTAGAAATATTTGTTTCCAACCTCACTGATGGCTTGTCATCATGGACGAAGTCATTGCTTGAGAGGAGAAAGAGATAGAGATGGCTATAAAACTATAACAAAACAATGTGGGTGGGGAAAAAGCAAGAAAAGACCAACAACGAAGGTGTGAAAACCATAAGCGAAAAAAAGAAGTCTAATGACTGTAAAAGTGGGTAAACAAGGAAAAACAAGAAAGGACCAGCAAGTTAGTATAACCTGAGGTTGGCTAAATTTGCGAAAGATGGGTTTCCAAGAGAGACTCAATTTCCATTTCTCATCTCTACTGAAGTTCCTAGGGCATTAATCTTTTTCGATGGCTTTCTCAAGATTTCTATTGACCAGTTGCTCTCCAAAGATAAAAAAGTTATTTTCCCTTCCTTTTCCTACGTCAATAATGTTAAGTTCTTTCATGTTCTGCAAGGGCTGATTACTTATCCCTTCCATGTTCTACGTCTGCATGGTGTCCTTTTATTCTGATTTGCAGTGATCTTCTCGTTTCTCCAATATAAGGAATACCACAAGTGTAAAGGATTAAATATACATCACATCTTTGGGGTTCCTAAGATTAGTCCTATAGGTGTTTATAATATTTAAAGTAAGCTTATATGTTTTGTCTTTTGAATGAATGAGAGATTTTAATATTGTCCATGAGACCAAACAGCCTAAGGGACCGAGAACCACAAAGATAGAAACTACGTGAACTCTGAATTCTTCTCGATGCTAGACCTTCTATTATGGATTTTGACCAAAAAACTAGCAGTCATGTTGATCTTCTCCTCATCAAATAACCCATGCAGATTGTCAATCTTTAAATTGTCTGCATATTGAGTACAGATATCCTCATAAGTTGTACACTCCTTGATAAAGTGTCATTCTGTCTCCATCGCCCTTTTGCTACAAAACTTGCAAATTTTGTCCTCCCATGCTTCCTTAGGAATAGTCCACCTTCCGGTTTCACACCTAAGATGATGAGGCCCGGTCCTCAACTGAGCAATCAACAACCTTGCTTTCCCTTTAATAGCTGCCCTTAAATAAGTTTTGAATATCTTAGAAAGTTTATCTAACATGCCCTTAATGGAAGGTAGGAAAGATATCTCAATATTATTTTTCAAGGCTTAAATTTGGCAATCAACTCTGCCTATCAAGTCAATATTTTGTTATGGTTATTTGTTTAGAGTTGGCTTTTAAATGTAAAAATGTATTTTATTTTTTAAAAAGTATATCATAGGTTGGATATATATTTTACTGTGATCTTATATTTTTTTTTATGGTCTATCTAAATTTTTCCCTTATATGATAGTCTTCCCAAAATTTTAACTATAATTTACAACAAAAATCACTAAATACAACCATATGGCATTCAAATTTATTTAGAAACTTTGTAGATCCTAATCTTGGACATAATATTTTCCCTTTATTATGCATTCAATGCTATAGCCTCTAGAACTATGAAGAGGCTTGCTATAACCTCCTCAATAAAATTTTGAGTCTCAAGGAACTAGAAGGTTGGGTTAAGAACCATGCCCAAGCATAAAGTCGCCTATGAAGCTCTTTTATATTGTTTGGTCATGCATATCTAAAATAGGAAATTATTTAGCCTCCATATTGCCATAGAAACTTGTAATATGTGCATTAGCTTGGTCCTTGCCCTCATATATGTAGCACATTTGTGGATTTTCTTTATCAATTGTACAAAAGAGAGAAATAAATGGCTCAATGACCTATAAAAAGTTTGAATTGAAAATTAAAAATGAGAATAAAAAGGTAGATTGTTATCTCAGACATTGAAGGGAATGTTGCAAAAGTATTTGAAATCACCCACTCCTTTCCATTTGTTTGTTTTTGTTTCAACCAATGCTTTCCAACAATTTTAATTAGAAATGAGAATTAAGGAAATCAATGAGCAATTGTTTATAGATATATGTAAGTATCATAGATAGACAAGACATGTTTGGTCACATTCTGCCCAACCTTAACTACCCACTAACCAATCAGTTGGTTACTCAAATAGAACCATTCAT
The DNA here is from genome assembly GCA_007115665.2 of Sequoiadendron giganteum. Lineage (NCBI taxonomy): Eukaryota > Viridiplantae > Streptophyta > Pinopsida > Cupressales > Cupressaceae > Sequoiadendron > Sequoiadendron giganteum. The sequence goes on along the minus strand of CM021107.1, from coordinate 192,652,408 downwards.
ATTAAACAATAAAAATATATACCTTTAGTATTGTTGTTCATAATAAAGGAATGTTTTTTAATTAAAGGGTAAATAAATTGTAAGGGGATTCTAAAACCCAATTACATCCAAATGTCAGTGAAACAACTACTAACCAATAGCAAAACATCAAACAACTAGACGAAGTTTTGAAAGGGCTTGGAACCTTATGCAATCCATCCTACCTACACTATGTCATTTCCTTTCCTTGTAATCTACACATGCTTAACCCAAAGATGGGATTCTAAAACAAATTTAGGAAGACCTCTCTTTCTTCTTTGGACAACCATCCAAGACACCATTTTCAAGTTCCTCTAGTCAAGGAGAGATAAGGGAGCCCTCACTTACCGCCTCAACCAAAGTCTCCTTGCACAAGGAAGAATGTCTAATTGAATATGTCATATGTTGTATTGAATTTGCCAACTAGAGCAAGAATACTCACATAGTTCATCGTCATGGCAATAGAATCAAATGCAGGAGAAGCTTGAACCAGTTTTGATGGAGAAGTCGAAGCAGGGGATGATAAATTTGTCTAAGTCATGCCAACCCTAGGCGATGCCACCACAAGGTAAGTGCGACTCACCAATGAGGAGACTGGATAAGGATCCTCATCCACTAGAGAGATAGAGATAGCCAAAGTATCCACAATCAAATGATTGGGGAGGGCATTCTTTTTCCAAGTAGTTGATCTTTTAGTCTTCTGACAAGACCAAGGACGCATAGAAGCAAGATGTCCAATAGAAAAAACACCATCTATACTAGAGCGATAGGCTCTCATAATCAATTAGTTGAATTCATTGTCTATCATCCACCATCAAGACAACATCCCCATGAAGAACCTTGGAAATGTCCACCAAGATATAGGCAAAAGTAGACTGGTCGATATCAAACATAATGGAATCCACCTTAAAAAAGAAACCAATAGCATTGTTGGTATCTTCAAAATAGGAATCATCCCAAAATTGGAGAGGGAGGTTAGGCAACCTCACCCAAACTAGCATAATATTGAGAAATTTTGCCAGAGGCTTGAAAGAAGGAAAACATGGTTTGAGGGAGAGAGAATGTTCACCCCACATCCACAACCTACCACTTAACACCACCTCCAAATCCTCTAGAGAATGAAATCCAACAATAAAGAATATCCTATCCCATGAATATAGCTCAATTGGGCCACCAATGAGAGGCTCCAAAACCCAGCTATGTAGGTTTGGGAGGGAAGGCCAAAAATGATTAAATATGTAAATCAAATTTTGATAGGCATAATAACCTTCATTATTTATCACTTCTTGCCCACAAACCACAATAGAGGAGGAATGTTAACAAGGAAGGGGCCAAACATTTCCATACTATGAGAGGTGAGAAGAAACAAGAACCTCAAAGCCAACCATAGCCTCATAAGACCAAGTAGGAATCTCCCCGCCCATGTTAGTAGCCATCGAATTATAGCAAGGAGCTACAAACCCACCATTGATGTGTCCAGAAACAATAGTAACAAAGGGACCAAAGAAGAGTGTATATATAGTGTTCCCACATCCACCAAAGTTGCCATTGCAAAGGGAGTTAGTCGTTTGACCCACACACAAGCCTCATGGTGTCGCCAACCAAAATGTTTTGGAAAATAGGAGCCCTCATAACCATATGAGCAACTGGGGACCACAACTAGGAGAGTGCGGGTGAGGCAAATAAAAGGGTTGTAGAAATGAGGAGTGTTATTATGATCTATATTGTAATATTACTATTTTATTCTAATAGTTACCACCGTATTATTTTATTTTCTCAAACACATAAGTTCTCAACTAACTCTCTTGTATCAATTGTCTTGAGAGCATTGCCTCCTTCCTCTTTGAATATTCGTTACTTGTCTCAATGTGGCTAGCAAAAAACCCACATTTGAAGAGTTGGTGTATACTTCAACAAGAAGAAACAATTCAAAATGAGACCCCAACCTCCATAGACAATAAAGCTCTCACATCATAGCAATGAGGGAAGAAGCAACAATTGGAGTGATTCATCTTAACCAAAACAAAAGAATCAATCTACACAAAAGAAGTGACACGTTGAATTATTTGTAGAAATGAGCAAGCCCTAAGAGAATGCCAATACAATTCCTTTGCAAATGGAGAATCAAGCAAGCAAAATCCACCACAAAAATTTTAGGGGGACAAGTAGGAAGACTCCTTGGTGGAAAAAAATATCCCAAAAGCAATAGGGGAATGTTGCTTCCATGGGTGACTGATGAAAAAGACTTTTGTATGTTATATAAACACAGGCATCCACCTTAGAAAAATCAATCTAGTATGATGATTCTAGTGCTTCTAAACATGATACGAGAAAAAGAGTGGCTTGTCAACCTAACCACGCCAACTTTGCATGGGCAAGTTTCACTTGGGGATGATAGAACCTATGAAGTATAGGGCATTAGTGACATTTCATTGCCACTCAAATATGACAAATGTGGACTTACGAAGGTTATTTATCTTACAAGGATCTCTAAGAACCTCTTGTTAGTAACTCAATTATTAGAGCACAACTTGAAAGTTGAGTTTGATAGATATGACGATAATATGACAATTATTTGAGACAAGTCTCACAATCATGAAGTCATAGCTCATACCTTGGGAGTTGGTAAGATGTTTCACATGAAGACAAGGCCCTAAGAGTGAACACACATTCATCCTCCACACATTGGCACAAAAAAATGGTCATCCTAGTTTTGGATATCTTTGCTTAAGAAAAGGAGACATAGTGCAAGGACTTCCCCCATGAATAAATTTGATCCAACTATCTTGTTAGGAAACAATATTGGATTCCCTTTCCTCCAACAAATAAATGAGCCCCTAGCCTTTTGGATTTGGTGCATTCTAATCTATGCATGCCTATGACATCTAGTCATAATAATGTCCAATACTTTCAACTACTTGTGGTTGATCACACACAAAATGTGGGTGTATTACTTAACAAGTAGAGCTCAATAATTTGAAAAGTTACAAGATTTTCAAGCCCTTGCAAAATAGTCAAATAATTGTCCTCAAGGAAATTTTCTCAAATTGAGGGGGAATTCACCAACAAGTTCTTTGCATATCTAAAAGTATATGGGATTAAAGGATAGTTGGCAACTACATCTACACCTCAACAAAATAGTGTTACAAAGAGGTGTAATCTTACCGTCATGAAAATGGTGCAATTTATGTTAAAGGATGTAGGTATAGTTCTTATAATCTAGGTTGAAATAGATGATACAATAGTATATTTGTTGAACCGAGAACCCATAATGGTGCTTAATGACATCAATTTTGAAGAAGCATTAACCAAATAAAATTTCTCCATTTCACATTTATAGGTGTTTGGATGTACAAATTTTATGCACATAAGGTGAAAACTGAAAAGGAAATTTTTGGGTGGGAAATCCTTCAAATTTTATTTTCTTGGATACACTACAAATTCAAAGGATATCAACTTCTAGATCCAACTAAAAATAAATTGAACATTAGTAGAGATGTATTTTTTTATGACAAAAATGGTTGTAGCACATCTTCATCACCATCTACTACACAAAATCAAAAACAAAAAATATTTGAATGAAGAAGAAGAATTCGAGCACATTCTACATGAAGAAGAAGCAACTAATGAATATTTGTTTCCGACTAGACAACCTCCACCTTTGTCCCCATCTATAATGCACAAAATACTCAAATGATGTATAACCACAATGAAGGATGGTAAGTTAGACACAATTTTTGATGTATCAACTTCAAGGCCAGTAACTAATAGGAAGGATCATGAGGAATTAAATTTGGCTCTAATGTGCACTATGATACAATATTTTGAATTGAAAACTGTGAAACAAGCTCTTGAGGCATAATCTTAGAAAAATGTTATGGATGTACAATAGCAAACGTTGACAAAAACCCACACTTGGGAACTTATTAATCTCCTACTAGGGAAGTAGGCTATTGAATGCAAATGGGTGTTCAAAATCAAATATAAAGCAAATGGTACATTGACAAATACAAGGCTTGACTTGTGGCTAAGGGCTAGGCATAGAAAGAAGGCATTGGCTATGAGGAAACTTTTGTCCCCACTGGAAAGATCAATACTTCTAGGATGGTTTTAATAATGGTAACTTAGTTTGTGTGGCAAGTTCATCAGATGGGTGTTAAAAATTCTTTCCTCAATGAAGATCTCAAGGAAGAAGTCTATATGACTCAACCTTGGGATATACTAAACTTGGTCGGGACCAAAAAGTGTGCAAACTTATGAAATATCTCTATAATCTAAAACAAACTACTAGAGCCTAATACATCAAAATCAATGAGCATCTACTAAGTCATGGACTTGCTACAAATCCATATTTTCTTGGATACACTTCAAATTCAAATGATATCAACTTCTAGATCCAACTAAAAATAAATTGAACATTAGTAGAGATGTATTTTTTTATGACAAAAATGGTTGTAGCACATCTTCATCACCATCTACTACACAAAAACAAACACAAAAAATATTTGAGTGAAGAAGAAGAATTTGAGCACATTCTACATGAAGAAGAAGCAACTAATGAAGATTTGTTTCCGACTAGACAACCTCCACCTTTGTCCCCATCTATAATGCACAAAATACTCAAATGATGTATAACCACGATGAAGGATGGTAAGTTAGACACAATTTTTTATGTATCTACTTCAAGGCTAGTAACTCATAGGAAGGTTCGTGAGGAAGTAAATTTGGCTCTAATGTGCACTATGATACAAAATTTTGAATTGAAAACTGTGAAACAAGCTCTTGAGGCATAATCTTGGAAAAATGTTATGGATGTACAATAGCAAACATTGACGAAAACCCACACTTGGGAACTTATTAATCTCTTGCCAGGGAAGTAGGCTATTGAATGCAAATGGGTGTTCAAAATAAAATATAAAGAAAATGGTACATCCATAACAAATACAAGGCCCGACTTGTGGCCAAGGGCTAGGCATAGAAAGAAGGCATTGACTATGAGGAAACTTTTGTCCCCACTACAAAGATCAATACTATTAGGATGGCTTTAATAATGGTAACTTAGTTTGTGTGGCAAGTTCATCAAATGGGTGTTAAAAATTCTTTCCTCGATGAAGATCTTAAGGAAGAAGTTTGTATGACTCAACCTTGGGGATATACTGCACTTGGTTGGGAGCAAAAAGTGTGCAAACTTATGAAATATCTCCATAATCTAAAATAGACTACTAGAGCCTAATACATCAAAATCGATGAGCATCTACTAATTCATGGACTTGCTACAAATCCATATGATCCCAATCTCTACCTCAAAGAGAAAGAGAGGAGATTGTGATCTTCATGGTATATGACAATGACCTATTCATCACTAGTTCTCATAAGATTATTAAAGCAACAAAGAATAATCTAAAATGATTCTTCAATATGGAAAATGATGCTAGAACATCCTTGGGTCGATTCTTTCATCACACAAAAATATATCCTTAGCTTCTCGTGTGTGAGCTTATGGTGTGTGTGTCTTGTCTTGTGGTAGTTTTCTATACATTGGCTTTACCATGTGTTGTGTTGTGTTGGGTGACTTTTGGTGGCTCGCATGTTTTATTGATTGTTGACATGTTCCCATAGATCTCTATGAAGCACAAGTTATTGTGCATTGAAGACTCGTTGATCTTTCATGCAACCCATTTCCACATCAATACTTCACAATGATCGTTCGATGTCATATGTCAAGAAGTCGGTCATTCTTTCAAAATGTTCCTATCAAATAGCATGATTAGATCTTCTAATTTAACATGTTAGTTCTAGAGTAATCAAAAAATAGTTCAAATTTATCAAAGAATGGTTGGAATGTTCTTTTTCAAACAACAACCTATTGGTCGAGCTACTTTATGTTTGCATATATTCAATGACCAACTTTTATCTTACATGGTAATGCAAGTAACATGTTATATATAGTGGAGCTTTAGTCTTTTTGCACATATTTCCATCCAAGAGAAATAAATTAGGTCTTAGAGCTTGATTGTAGTTGCAAAGTATTTGCACATATATCTCTAGGATTAGGTAGCATAGTGTGACTAGGTTTCTCATATTGGTGGCCCTTTTTGTATTCTTTCCATTATTCATGCAATTTCATTAGTTTATATTGTTTTCTTCGTTGTTTTTATTATGTTTGTGTGATTTATGCACCTATTCAATAGTTGTCATTCAAAACCAATAGCAATTGCACCATCTAGTGTCAAAGACTAGTGCTATGAGTTCTAGGGGTGAACTTGTAAGAGTTCCATTAACAATTTTGTTTGTGAAGTGTTGTTGTATTACATGTGAACTAGTGAAGATGGCTCACAAAGTAGGAAGAAGAGGTGTGAGAAACCAAAAATAGCCTACATTTCATATTTGCCTAATGTATTGGGAGTCATTCATGCTTAGCTCAAGGTCATTGAAATCACATGATGAGGAGGCCTTGTGGTGATGGAGGACATCAAGGATGATGAAAGAAAAAATAATGATGCATAGGGAGGTTTTATAGATGCAAATGATAATGAGAACCTTATAGCAAAGGAAAGATGCATTATTGCCTTTTTGAAGGTTGAGAGAAAACAATAGTTTGATCTTCATAGCTACTCATAAAGCTTAAAATTAAAGAGATAGTTGAATAAATCAATGAGTTGGAGAGATACTTTGAGTTTAAATATTTTAAGGCCCAAGAAGGTTCAAGCAATCCATAATGAAGTTGATAGGGCATGTTGCCTTGTGATGGGACATGGTCCAAAGTGTCATACATAGGAGGAGAAACACAAGATCTCACAATAGGATCACTTGGTTGCCAAGATTAAAAGGAAGTTTATGCCTACCAACTATGCATTAAATCTACACAAAAAGCTCCAAAACCTACACTAATTAGAGCCATATTTTAAGAAGTACATGAAGTTATACAAACTATACATTTGTTTCGATCATGCGAAAGACAACATTGAGATATTTTAAAGGCATGTAGCTCAATTGTCTATCTATATCCAAGATTAGATGTGTTTTCTTACCATTTAGTCCATCAAGGAGGCCTACCAACTTGTGCTCAAGATAGAAGAATTATCTCATAGATAATAGAGTGTGTAGTTGTGGTAAGGATAAGGACAAGAAGATCAAACAAAGTACACAAAAGAATACTTTTGTGTGAAAGGAAAGCACATAAACCAATGATGTCACACTAAATGTGAAACATGAAAAGATCTCTAATAGAGGCAGAGTTAGGAGACAAATTCATAGAAAGGTCTTCAGAGTTATTTGCTCCAAATGTGGGTAAGAAGGTCATTCCATGTTTGAGAATCCAAATGTTGCAAGAGAGCAAGGTCGTGGAGATAACCTAATGATGCACAAAAGGTTCCATTGAAATCTATGTGCAGAGATGATGAATTGTGGTTGAATAAGATGATGAGCACACGATTATACTATCAATTATGGAAGTAGCAACCACAATAATATCGATTGCAAAATATCATTCACATAAGATCTATGTGGTGCATTATCATTATAATACAATCTTTTACTTTTCAAACTAACCACAATAATATTGATTGCACAATATCATTCACATAAGTCTAACAATTATGCAACACAAGAACACAAGATTTACGTGGAAACCCTTACGGGAGAAAACCAAGGAAAAATACTTATTTATATAAATCTCTTTTACAATCTTTGTAGCCCCACCAACCTACAGAAGACACCAATCCCCTCTTATATGATTTGTAGGCACCAACCTAGTGGAGACACCAATCCCCACAATTTGTAGGCACCAACCTATTGGAGACACCAATCCCCACAATTTGTAGGAACTAACCCACCGATGAACCAATCCTTGCAATTGAGCACTAACCCAGTAAGAGACACCAATCTCTTATTAAGGCACCAACCTTCTAGGCAACATGAGCACTATCTTATTGTGAATGTACTCTTCAATGGATGATGAACAATCAATCTCCTTTATTTTTGTATGCATTATTAGATATTCTCCTTTACACAAATCTACCTTTTATCAAATGACAATAATTCTTATATAATTTCTTCATATATATTTGCCTTGAATGTATATATACTTTTCTCACACCGTGATCACATATATATCTTCTTACTCTCATATCTATTCTTCAAAGACTTCCAGTGTGTATGATATGTCTTTTATTTTCCACACTATCTCCTTCACATTTCATAAACTCTATTTATATCTTCATATCTCTATGAAGGGAGGCATCTCTTAACAAAGAGACACAAACTTTATCAACCATTAAAAACTTTGAAAAAAAAATCACACCTCTTCACTAATAATCGTTTTCATTGATGTTAGCTTAACTCGTTGCCTTTAGAATATTAATTGTTGCCTTTAATATGGATCACAACCTCTTTAGGAAGCACTACCCATAACTATTAATAATACCCTCTTTAAGAAGTGTTGTCTTTCATTTTATGAATAACCGCTCATTTTGTCTTATGTGCTCGTTTTGTCTTGTGTTATCTTTCAAAAGCATTTGGTTCCCTTTACAATGTTTTACTTATGAATAACTATTGAATATCATCATTGTTGCATTCTATTTTATTTTAATACATATGAATATGTATCACATATTATGTTACTTGGGGAGTCTACTATATGTTTATATATCAATATGGGAGTCGACCACCTTTGCATAGAGTAAAATAATTCGATTTTAACTCTACAATGTAGATGCTACAACTCAACAAGTTGGCCAGCACTGATATTAAACTTTCTTCATAAAAAAATCCTTAATAATTTATTTTACATCAATGACAATTAATCCAACAATCTCCCATATGAATTTGACATCATTGATAATATGCTTGTCATCAATCTTGGACAATGAATTCCTTCTTGATATCAATAACATTTGCAACAATATTTTTCATTTGCTTTGACATCAATGACAATATTCTAACAATCTCCCCCTTTGTCATTGAGGCAACATAATTCTCCCCCTTTCTCTAACTCTCCCTCTTTCACATTAATGGAAAAGGGATGTTCATTATACTTTCATCTACTGTAATTTAAGAATATACTTCTCCCCTATCAAATATTCTCTTATGCTCCCCCTTTCTCTATTGCTCTATTTGGTGTTTCTATATTACTTGGGTGACATTTTCTCTATATCTATCCAAAACTAAATTGGATCATCTTCTTAAATTTAACAAATCGGGATTTTGTTTAGCTATCTCATTATTCTCTACACATCTTCAACTCTTATCTATCCATGGCTACTAAATGAAGAAGGTCATCATTTTGACATCAATGGCAGCATTCTCCCTTTTCTTATAACTCTCCCTCTTTCTGAAATTCACTAGTAGATCTTTCTAAGTTTCCTTTTATGTGCATATCATCCAAAATATGGAGTTGAAAGATAATATAATGATTAGCTCTCCCTTAATTTGTACTTCTCTTTTATGAACTTAGTAATACCTCTTGTGCATGAAGTGCAATTTGCATAAGTATATATTTCCCCTTCTCTTGCTCTTGTTTCCTCTTCCAAACTTTAGTAGATTCTTTCTTTTGCTTACCCATGGTTTCCTTCTTGCTTTGTTTAGGTTTTATAAGACAACTTCTACAAAATCTTGCTTTATGCCCATAGTTGTTGCATTTGTAGCATATAATATTATAATCTAGTAATGAAGTAAATGATTTCTAGTTCCTATTTTTCCACCCATAAGAACTATTTTTGTTCCAATCATAATTATATCTCACATGTGTTCTACAATCTCTTGTACCAAAATGATTGGATGAAAAGCAATAGCCATAAAAGGAAATTTTAAACCTTGCCATATGAGGTTGTCTTGAAGGGAAAGATATATTGGATGTATTTTTATCATTTTTGTCTTTGTGAGGAGTGCTTGTTTTATGTGGAGCTTGACTCTCTTTCTTCTTGTTTCTTCCACTTTTGATAGGACTTTTTAGGGCTTCAACATGCCCCTTTGGTTTTCTTCATTTTATTTCTTTGGTGCCCGTTTAGAGTCTTATTTATTTTCCATCTGATTTTCCTTATATCCAAGACCCATCTTTATAAATCGTGACCTTTGTCTATTTATAATACCATCCAGAATCTCGGTACTCTTCTCAAACTTGAGGCTTCGATTCAATTGTTTTTTCTAGTTCCTTTCTCAAAGAAACAATCTCAGACTCTAACCTTTCACAATCTTCTTCATTTTCTTCAATTGGATTTTTACCTCTTCTTCAATCCTTTTCCCTTGTTCAATTTTTAGATCAATGATCATCTTTTCGGATTCTTCAAGACTTTGTAATAAATTTTCCTTAGATTTGCATTCCTCTTCTTCGTATTTTTTATGTTGTAAACATTGTTTCAAATTCATTCTCCTAAGCTTCATTATTTCACTTAGATCACAAATGAGATCTCCTTCCAAATCTACTTCCCCTTCATTTTTATCATATTTTTCTCTTCTAAATCCATTTCAGCATTCTCTTCTCCTAACTCTTCTTCCCTTTCTTGGCTTTTTTTTCAAGATATCATCTTTTGCTTTTATTGCCATGAATAGAAACTCTTCTCTATTGTTATCGAAGAAGCTCTCTTTAGAAGAATTACTTTCCTCTTTTGAAATAGAGACCTTTCTAATAATTGTGAAATTTCTTCTCATTTTTACCATGCTTATGGCTCCTTTTATATTGGTAATATTTGTCATCTTTCTCCATGCCACAATTTTCTACATCCTCACTACTTGCATATGGGCATTTGGCACCAAGATGTCCTACTTTTCCACAATTAAAGCATTTGAAAGGTAACTTACCTTTGTGCTTTCCAGATCCTTTTTTCATCTTCCTCTCAAAATTATCATCTTCTTCATTTGATTCATCATTGGAACTATCACTTGGCTCCAACTATCTATTTTTCATTTTCTTAGAAGTGTTTTAAGTTGTTTCTCATTTATATGGCTTCTCATTTTCAATCCTCATTTCATATACTATGAGGATACCATGTAGTTCATCCATTTTGAGTTTATCCATATCCTTCATTTCTTTGATAGTAGAGACTTTGGCATCAAATATCAAGGGAAGAGATCTTAGAACTTTTTGCACAATCATAGATTTTTCAACTATCTCACCAAGACCTCTTATTGTGTTGACAACTTCATCCACTCAAAGCAAATAGACTGCAATGTTTTCTTCATCCTTCATTATCAAACTTTCAAATTGACTTCTATGAGTTTGAAGCTTAGACTTTTTAACCTTGTCATCCCCTTCATAGGTTTTTTGTAGTTTCTCACATCTCTTTCATTGATTTACAATGCATCACCTTTACAAACTCTGATTCACTTAGACCACACAAAATTGCATTCATAGCTTTTATGTTATTTTCACATGCCTTCTTTCCCACCAAATTTGATGGAGGAGCTTTATAACCACTTACTACAAATTGTCAAATATCGATGCCAAGATCCATTAGATAGGTGCCCATCCTTATGATTCAAAAGGCATAATTTGTACCATCAAACAATGAAGCCCTATTAGAGGAGAATCCTTCTTGGCAAAGCATTTGTTCTCTTAAGATCTTCCTTCTAGCGATTAGGCTATACTATGAAGGAATCCAACTCTAATACCAACTAATGAGCACATGATTATATTGAAAGGGGGGGTGAATTAGTATAATACAATCTTTTACTTTTTCAAACTAACAACCACAATAATATCAATTGCACAATATCATTCACATAAGATCTAATATTTATGCAACATAAGAACACAAGATTTACGTGGAAATTCTTATGAGATAAAACCACGACAAAATATTATTTTTTATAAATCTCTTTTACAACCTTTTTAGGCACCAACCTACAAGAGACACCAATCCCCTCTTATATGATTTGTAAGCACCAACCCACTAGAGACACCAATCTCCACAATTTGTAGGAACCAACCTATTGGAGACACCAATCCCCACAATTTGTAGGCACCAACCTACTAGACACACCAATCCCCGCAACTGAGCACCAACCCAGTAAGAGAAACCAATCTCTTGTTAAGGCACCAACCTTCTATGCAACAAGATCACTATCTTCTTGTAAATTTCCTTTCCAATGGGTGATGAACAATCAATCTCCTTTATTTTTGTATGCATTATTAGATATTCTCCTTTACACAAATCTTCTTTTTATCAAATGACAATAATTCTTCTATAATTTCTTCATAAAAATCTGCCTTGAATGTAGATATACTTTTCTCACAAATTTGTCCTTGATCACATATATATCTTCTTACACACATCTATTCTTCAAATATTGTTGGTATATGTATGGTATGTCTTTTATTTTCCACACTATCTCCTTCACATTCCATAAACTCTATTTATGTTTTCATATCTCTATGAAGGGAGGCATCTCTTAACAAAGAGACATAAACTTTATCAACCATTAAAACCTTTGAAAATAAATCACACCTCTTCACTAACGATCGTTGCCTTTGATGTTATCTTAAGTCATTGCCTTTGGAATATTAATTGTTGTCTTTAATATGGATTGCAACCTCTTTAGGAAGTGTTTCCCATAACTATTCATAATACTCTCTTTGAGAAGTGTTGTCTTTCATTTTATGAATTGCTGCTCCTTTTGTCTTATATGCTATTTTTCAAAAGCATGTGTTTCCCTTTATAATGTTGGACTTGTGAATAATTAATGAATATCAACATTGTTGAATTCTATTTTATTTTAATATATATGAATATGTATCACTTATATTATTTACTTGGGCGTGTTGGGTGAAAATTATGTAATCCTCTTTTCAATAGATTACACAACCTTGATTTCAACCACAGTTGTGTGACATGTAATCTCTCCTCTCAAAAAGGGGAGGTTCCATTCTTACTGCTTACAGAGGCTAAGTAAACTAATAAAATATTCACAAAATGCACACTACAATTACGAGATGGGGGGTGTGTGTCAAATTCATACTTCTCTCTTTTTTCAGAGAAGATGTTTTACAATGCTTCATAGTTGATAGTTCTTATTCAATACAAATTTAAACTAAAAACAAGCAGTAATCCCAATATCTCTATCTTGTCAAAGCAAAGCGTAGAGATACCAGTATGATAATAATAAACAATAAAATAAGAAAGAAAAGCTCACGAAGGCACAAAGTCGTTATGTAGCTTTTTGCTAATGGATCCTTGAGATAAGAAATGTTTGTCGTATTAGAAGCACAAAGTATTCTTAGATACGACAATTCCACGAGCAGCATGAACAATTACAAGCACAAAGTCTTGCAGATCATTCAACAATAGTATTCAAACGTAAACATAAATTCAAATAAAGAGTGTAACACAAAGTCAACACAGATTTATCCAAAGTCCTTAGATCTCACACACTAATCACCACCAATCTTAATCAAACCATAAGAGAATTGATTCCAACACAAAGTCTGGTATGCAAATTTCTTCTTTATTGATCAGATTCAAATTCACAAAGTTGAACACAAAGTTTCATACATTTGTTTCAAAATGAGCAGCACTTCATTGCTAGTGATAAAAGATAAAGATTACAATAGAATCCCTCTTATCTATAAAAAAGAGGGATGAGTAAATCGAGGAAATTAGTTAAGCAAAAATAGGAAAGTAGGTGAGCTAATTTAGGAAAACCTAACTTTGACTTAGTCAAAAATGTTGTCCATCTTTTTTGGGAAAACATCTCATATTTTACATGCAATTACATTTGTTCAAAAGACATTTAAAATGTTGCAAATTATTTACAAAATGCGTAAAAGAAAGCATAAAAATATTCGACACTGGAGAAAAGAAGCCATCATGGTTCCTTGCTTTGGGCACGGAAGTCTTTGTATTTCTTCTTTTTCTCCAAGACGAATGCCTCATCTGGACCAACAATATAATCCACAATGGTGTGAACTCTGGTAATTGATCTTTTGGCAGATGAGTGAATATTTTTTCATCTATCAAGGTGCATCTTTAGATTATTTAGAGAAAGTCGTAAGTCACAAATTGTGTGCATTGATGCCTTTGAAAAGTTGGCATCCTCCGCCTACTTCATGACGGCTTCCTTGTAGACCCTGGAAAGTTCCCTAGCTGAGAGGAAAATATGATCTTTATCAAGGAGATTACTTGGCAACTCCTTAATTTCTTCTTCTAGGATGGCCCGATGTCCTTCGACATCTTCTTGTACTTGATGGATGTCTTCAATAAGAGATTTGATCACTTGAATGCGGTGTTTGAACATCTCTTTTACCTCCACATATTTCTCTTTGTCAGGAATTACCCCAACTTCCACCAATTTATTTAGCTTTGCCTCTTTCATTTGTGACCAAAATGAGAGGCATTTATCCATTTCTTTTTGCTCTCGAGAAATTATGTTTTCCTCCCTATCCAGCTCTTATTTCAACTTAGCTATCTGAGTAGCCTTTTCATCTACAACAATGATAACCTAAGAACAATGTTCTATCATTTCATCAATAAAATCATACAACGCCTTACCCTTGGAGGCAAACTTCTCTACCTTCAGTATTATTGGTTCCTCAATGCTTATCATAGCCATAGATTGTGTACTCCCTAAAGAGCCTACTAATTTTCTCAAAATAGCTTCATAACGCTCGACCTTCTCTTTGTACACATCTCGGGCCTGCTCCATCTTGTCAAGCCTTCCTGCCAATGCATCTAGGACTACCTGATAATCTTCCTTGGCACTTTTGTTTGTCACTTTTTTGAGTTGGGCTCTTGTGACCGTGTAGTCCTCCATGACAACATCACCTTCTTCTCGTGGGGGTAGACCAATCTCTACAAACTTTTGACCAGATTTGTCAATATGAAGCCTTGAATGTACTTTGGCCTTTTGCTTCCCCTTGGCTTTTGGAGGGGCTATCTCTTCAAGATCGATCTTTTCTAGAGACATCATTTGTTTCTTTCGCTTCGATACTTGAGATACCAAGGGGGAAGAGAGGAAGTATATGCTTCTTGACCGACCATCAACTCTTGAGTCACAGTCGCTTTTGTAGAAATGACTAGTATGGTGACAATTGGGGTTGTGTTTGTCATGAATGCTCCGGTAGATTGTACACCAAGTTGACCTTGCAAAGATTCATTCATAAACCTGTTGAATTCAAATTCGGAAGTGATGTCATAAGATGGAGATGACAAACTGGGAATGGATGATGAAGAACTTGACAAAATATCAACAACTTGAATATTTGAAACTGCAGGGGGAGTGGCAAGCACTGTTGATGTTGCATGTATGGTTGATGTGGGAGGAGGTGATGTAGGAAGAGGAGGTGGAGGAGTGTTAGGATCAAGAGGTGTGTAAGGAACATTTGAAGCAATGGGTGATGAATTTTGGGGAAGGTCTTCAATAACATTCTCATGTGGAGAAAGGGTTTGTTCTTCGTCATGCCTTAGTTCCTCTTTTTCACCTTCTTGTTTAGCTTCTTGTTCACCCTCATCTTCTTCAGAGTCTTGATCTTCTGGAGAATCCTCTTCTTCACCAGACTCTTCGTCCTCAGAATGTTCCTTGGAAACTGATTCATTGCTTTCATTTCCTTTAATTTCGGACTCTTGTTCTTCAGAAACAAGTCCTTTCCCTTTTGAGTGAGTTGATTCAAATTATGTGGCCTCTTCTTCTTCAACTACCTATGTATCCCTTTTACCAATAGTAAACTTGGTTTTAGGACCTTTGCGGGAAGAGGAGGGAGTAGTTGCATGCTTGTCTTTTGTGTGGAGTTCCTATTGTTGGTTGGCTACAGCTCCAGGTACCTCTCCTTCCGATTTTGTCCTGAAAGTTTTCATTTGGAAACCATGCTTTTGCAACCATTCTGTTGTGTTGGACAATATGGGGAAAATCCTTTCCTTGATGGATATACTTTCCTTTTTAGACCATTGAATCAGAGGAAAAGGTCCTTTAGAAATTTCATTTTCATCATAGGCAGCGTTCATGATGTCACCAGGATCTCTGAAACCCTTTGGTAGGTCAGCAACACCAAGATCCCTGATCTGCTCTACAGTTGACCTACAATAATCCATCTTGTGGATGTCCTCTTCGTCTCTGCGTTCAACCCATATGTCTTAGAAATGATACTTGTGGTTGTGATCCTTCAATTTCCTATTCACATTTCAATAATCAAGTCAAATATGTGTTTGTATGTCCTTATTGTCATGAATTGCATTTCTACATAGACTGATTTGGCCTTTTGTACACTTTGAATGGTATATCTACCAATTGTTAGGGGAAACTTAAAACGTGGTTTGTGAATTCTCATTCGTTCCTTGTGAACTGAGATAATTTGTTTGCATAGCTCCATGAGTATCCACTTATTTGAGGGATACATGGGTAGCATGTAAGGACACCTAGTGTAACAACCTACCCTCATGTAAGTGAAAGTTAGAAATTGCAAGAATATACATATGAACTTACTCACCACCTTGTAGGCCTCATCAGATACTCTCTTCTTTTCGTGAGTTGGATCAAAACTAAAAAGGAGACATGCAAAGAAGGCATCAGTAACCCTCCTAAAATGATGAAGACTTTCCCTCATCTCTAACTGATAGAAATACTTGTACACAAGAACCGAGTTTTGGTTTCCCTTTGTAGATAAACCTAGGAATTGCCTCATCATGTCTGCAACATACACCAAATAAGAAGTCATATAGAACTTCAAACTGGTTGGCACATTTATCAATTGTTCATCAATTTTGTCGCTGATTTGTGTTCCCCAATCAATATGATCTTTTTTCCTTCTTATGATCCGAATGTATTCATACATCCACTCCTGAAAATAAGATGATTCAGGCAATCCCTTAACCCTGTTGAGGAGAATAATCATGTACCTGACATCTTCTTTGAAGTCACTCCTAGGAAGCCCCTTTGGCCACCTTGAGATAGTAGCCCTAGGTGTCTTCAACCATTAGCTATTTATCAAACTTTTAGCTTTGGTGGGATCTGCATCATAAACCTCTTGCGCTTGTTGCATTGAAATCTCGGTGTATTTTTCCATGTGTGGAACTTTGAAAACAATTTCAAAGAATTCAAGGTCTAGCCTCATCATCACTTGTCCAGAGGAATCTATTACACTTCTACTCTCATGGATGTAGTGGGTTGAAACCTGGAGAAAGAACTTTGTATGGTGAGCGGATGTCAAGAATGTGGACACCAGATGCAGATTGCTATAGACAATGGCTCTCAAACTGTCTTCCAAGGGTTTTTGTTCAGTTCTTTTAACAAAATCTACAAGGTCCTGATGACCAACCTCGGTGTCCTTTATTTCGTGAACCTTTGAGATCACCATTGTAGGTGGGAAGACACCTTGGTATTTATATTTCATTTTTTCCTCCTTAGAAGATGATGGAAACTTCTTTGTTGTCATCTAGAAGAATCAGGACCAAGGGATATCAACTTCAGGATCACTTTCACGAAATCTGGAGAGAAACTACATAGATGGTGAATCAACATATGTTAGCAGTGAAAGTGCAACATTAGGAAGCGTGAAGCAAGCAAGCAATGTGGAGCAAGTGAAAAATGAGCGATTAGGCACAGAAAACAGAGTGTGAGTGAAGAAATGGGGTCTGGAGTGATTTGAAAGTGTTTAAAGCAAAAATTGTCAAATATGTAGGAGCGTTGAAAATCAGTGCTCCTACACTTAGAGTGATGATTTCATATGTAAGGGTGTTGAAAATCAGTGCCCTTACATGTGAAGGATGCAGGATGATCAAATGAGTCAAGGCACTGAAAATCAGCGCCTTGACATATTTTCAATGACTTGAAGAAAAACTACATGGGTGGGATTTTTAAGCTCTTGTGCATCAAGTGGAAAGTCACTCCATGTAGGAGCGGTGATTTTTACCGCTCCTACATTTAGAGTCTAGTGAAAGTCTTATGTGGAAGGGTGGATTTTTTTATCGCTATGTCATTTGAATGACTTGGGAGATTGTGTGTTCAAGTGGTGAAAATCACCGCTCGAACATAAAGAGTGATGGTCTTTCAAACAACATGAAGTTTTATCATTTTTGAATGCATGGATTCAAAATTTCACCACTTTGTGGATGATACACTTGAAGATCAAAAGAAACACAGAGGACAAAGGAAATACATTGTGGAGATAAAATAACGTAGGACGCACTATCACAAATAAAAACCCTAACAAAAATACAAAGAGCAGATGCGATATGGAAATAAGGTAGAAGATTTTGAAAGTAAATAACAAGATTCAAGAACCCCAATCAACATGAGAAATGTCCAGGCAACAAATATAATAAAAAATTAAAGGATGGTGAAACGTAAAGAGAAACAACATACCTGGTGGAGAGACACTGAAACCCTAACTCAATGCTTGAAGAAATCTTCGAAATTGGGTTGTAGGAGGTTGGAGAGTGATCCGCGCAAAGAGGAATGAATGGTGAAATTAAATGAAGTTAGATCAACTTAAAATCACTTTTAAGTGATTTAAAAGTGTAATAAATGAACCTAAGTTGTGCATTGATGAAGGCGGACTAAGTGGCGAAAAACTGGGAAATATGCACCGACGGTGTAAATCACTGCCTGTGCAACTAAAAGCAACATGTAGGAGCATTGAAAATCAGCGCTTCTACACCTAAAGTGTAAAAATGACTAAGGCAATATGTAGGGGTGTTGATTTTCAATGCTTTGACATATTTCATAATTTTCACAACTCTCAAAGGTTGGAAGCTGACGAAGATGCTCATTTCAAAGCTCCTTGAAAGATGAATGGGGGAACGCTCAAACAAATTGTTTGAGACTTTGGAATGCACATCAAGGTGGATTGAAATTCACCTCATTTTGCATGCTTGAACATCACGAACCTATGAAATGGAAAATTTTCATAGGGGGGTTATCAATGGATCAAGCGTTGCTAGATTCCATGATAACAAGGTGATCTATTATATATGTATATATCAATATGGGAGTCGGCTACCTTTGCATAAAGTAAAATAATTCAATTTTAACTCTCCAATGTAAATGCTACAACTTAGCAAGTTGGATAGCATTGATATTAAACTTTCTTCATAAAAACTTCCTTAACAATTTCTTTGACATTAATGACAATTAATCCCACAATCTCCAATATGCCTTTAACATCAATGATAACATTTTCAACAATCTTGTTCATTTTCTTTGACATCAATGACAATATTCTAACTGAAGAGCCTATTTTGAACTAAGTGCAAGTCTAGAGGAAATAGCTACAAGCTAATAATTGGAAGCAACATTGACAACTTGATGTTCATGTACCTATTGTAAAATTTGGGTTTGAAAATTATTGCGCACTTCATGTTATACAAAGTCTCTTGGTTGTAGAAGGGACTACTCATAGTGATAGAGCAATATCAATTTTTATTCTACATTAAAGGATACATGGATGAGGTATGATGCAAAATGATCTTGATGGATGCCTATTGTGTGTTATTGTGAAGGCCATGTCAATATGACTAATGTGTTATTCGTGATGAGCACAAGAATACCTTCACCATCAAGAAGGATAGGAAGAAGTTCAAATTACTTCCCATGAAGGGTGAAGAGGATTTTGCATAGTGGTGTACCTATATGAAAACTTCATATTGTGTAAAATATCCATTTCTTTGCCCTTAACATGTTTCAAAATCTTGTCTACTATGCATTGTCCTATTGATTTTTTTTAATTCTCATATAATCATGAAACAATCGTCAAATATTAGACTTATGCTTGTATAAAGAAGTCAAAATTGTGTACAATTTGGAGTCAAAGAGTAGAGGTGTGCACAAGGGAGACAAGGTGCACCATTCCAAAGAAGAAAAATTTAAAATGTGGTTGTTAGTGTATTGAAACTGTAAACACGTAAAATAGACATCCACTCTAATTAACATCCAATTCTTCTATTAATCAATTAAAACAATTTATTGATTAATTCCCTAGCTTCATCATACTTAATTAAATAAATCAAATTATTTCATTAAGTCCTTAAGTTCTTATTTGATTCAATAAATCAAAATGATTTAAATCAAATATCAAACCCCTAAAATCCTCCAAATTAATTAATCTAGATTAATTAACCTCTAATCATAATCACCCATTCTCCAGCTTTTGATTCAACTTGAGTCAAATCTAAACTCTTAACTAACCCACCCCACTTGCACCAATAAATCATTTCTTTGATTTATTAATTCTTCTAATTACTTTCAAAAGGGTATCAAGATGGAATATTCTTCAAATTTTGAATCTCCCTCTCAAATGCTTGTCCATCCAACAAAGCATTAAATTCTCTTACATGTCTCTTGCACAAGTCAAACTTGGTATTTAATGCACCTTTCATCCCCCCTAAACATGTCATTTCAACAAAATTCAAATTTCAAATTGGCGCATTGGCCAAAATGTGCTCAACCCTCATCCTCTCAAATCTTGACAAGTGGCATCTTGTCATTGGCTCATGAATGATCCCACATTCATCCAAAATCTCTCAATCTTCCAACCTTGAATCTATAAAAGCAAGGCATTTCTACAACAACACAACACAATTTTGAGAACAACACATTTTCATGCAAATTTACTCTCTACATGTGAGAACTAATTTTTCTCTTCATCACAACATTTTATCTTCATCACTTTCTTATCAGGGGGTGGGAAAGGGCTTTCTTTCCACATTTCAAGAGGCACCACTCCCACTATGGGATAGGTTTGAACATACTTCACATGCTTGCAATGAGTCTCTTTGGTATTTTAGTGTTTTATCTGCATTATTTAGTATGGTTCAATATATCATAGAGATACTGGTTTTTTACTTACTTTTAACAGACTAACACACTAATGTGGTTCATTGTTTGAAGTTTGTGAAGATTAGTGTCTAAAATTTGTGGCTAGAAGGAGGGCAACACCCCTATTTTGTTTTTATATTTTTGTTCTTTTTTGGAGCCTACAGATGTTTCATTGTTCATGGCTTTGTTAATCTTCTCTAAATTTGACTGCCTTACCACTATTTCCATGAGATCTTCAATTCATTATTTTGCATTCTATGGTTGGCGTTGCCATAGGAGGTCATAGTGTTTTGTTGAATGTCTTTCAAAACAATGATAGCAGTCTGTGTTTCCATTCTTCGTACTAGCTATTGATGTTGAAGGTCGATGTCAAGGCTACCCTTAATCCTATTCATCTTGCTGCCTTTACCTACGTTTCAACTTTTCCTGACCTCACAGGGGTGTGCGGGTCTTCAACTAGCAGGAAACGTACAACCACATTTCCATCAAATTTATTTTGTGCACATTCTGCAAGTATTGTGTCTCTTTGAAGCATTCTATCAAAAGGTTTACATACCTCTTTCAATACGCCTTTTTAGATCAATTTCATGCAATCCTTCTTTGACAGGTCGGTAGTTGAGATGGTGTCCATTCATATCTCAAATATCTGATCAACACATTTTGGTGTTTATTTTTAAAACATTTACTGTCTTTTCTGAATCTAAGTTAAGTTCCATCAGATAAAATGATTTAGAGTACTAATACAAGCGTATCAACATACTCGAGTAGAGTGCAAGTAACCGCAATCTGGGTCTTCAAATTCACAATTTAGTAAAACTTGAAATTCTTGTTCTTCTCATTTTAAGGAATAATAATTTGCCAAAAGACATTATGTGGTGGAATGCTTCTCTATGATTTTATCCTATGTATGTGCAGCTAATAGTAGTGCACTCCCTGTAGGAAGGCCTGCAAGAGTTTGTTAAGCTGAAATCTGCAAAGCTAAGTATTTTATTGGAGGCGCTCAACTCTTAGTTTGCAAATTTCTAAATTGCATCTTGAGTAATCAAAAGGGAACTCTACAAATTTTGAATTCAAACTTATCTCTCATGTTACTTTTTGTGTATGTCTCCCCTAGGACAGTGAACTTTGAACGAGTGCTGGTGGATATTCTCATAAAGATAGGTAATGCGTAAAAGGCAATATTCCTACAAGTGAAAATTTGTATCATCCAGTACACCTTGGGAAGAAGAAACGACATAATTCATTGGTGCACGTAACTCAGTTGCCTCTATTACATTTCATGCTCATTTACCAACTATTATTTTTGGTTATAAGCTATCTATTTGGTGTCACAGTACAGAAGATCATGTCGGCCTTTGTAAATAGTTCATTGTGATTTGCATTTATTATGTTTGACAATGAGATTGTTGCGAAAATCCTTGCTTCCCTTTTTAATATCAACTACTACATTGAATAGGGACATAGAGGCTCACATGCTTCTCTAGTAAGAAATAAATATTTTCTTATTCTTCTGGACACCACCATCGACTTCTAACTGCTGATCACTGTGCTTTCAAGTTTTTTTTACGCTGACCAATCAATTTGTCTTCGCATTCTTGTCAGAATTGCAAGTGAAATCATTGTATATTCTGACATCAACCAAGTTCATGGGTGGTTTACAAACAGGTGTATATTGTGTGCATTTCCAAGACATCCCATGCACTCATGTTGATCCCCAACTGGTATAAAATAGTGATTGTCATAAGCTAGACATTTATCTTAGGCATTCTGAAAACAGTCTACGTGCCCTCTCTATGCTTCTATTTTGGTGCAGGTAGAGAGGATGTTGATCAAATACTATAGAATTTGACTTTACCCCTGACAAACGCATTTACTTGAAAGTCTTCCAAGCCTTTTTAAATATTTTTGCGCAGATCCTGCAATTACTACATTCTGGAAAAGAGTGTGGACTTTGAATTTACACCTGCCATTCGCATTAATCATTTACTTTCCAAATACATTTGCTTAAAATCCATTTTATGCGCTTTACACCTACCAGCTACATTCACTTTAAAGTTTCTTACGCCTTTTTTCAGCAAAACCTTTTTGCGTAGATCCTGCAATCATTGCATTCTGTAGAATTTGGTCTAACACCTACCAATAGCACTTGCTGATAACCAAGCAATTGGATGCAGAAGACACGGATTCCATTAAAATAGCTTTGTTGTGCCATAGTTGTATGGAATTCAAAGGAATCTATTTCCATCGACAAAAAATAGAGTGAAAGACAGATGTAATCCATTAAGGGAATTGGTCAAAGAAGGCATCATAATGTCACATTCCATTGTCCTACATGGACCCCACACATAGAAAAGCCAAGCCCATTTTGTGTTTATAAGCACCATATTTTTTTGGCCAACGAATGGAGACTTAATGTTGAACGGGGCACTTTTTTGTTCCGTCGGGCGTAGGGGCAACTGACAACTATATTTTGGCCTCTAGCCTCGAAGCCAAGCCCGCATTTATAGTAGGAACCCTAAATACGGACGTTGGTGTTCTTCAAGACGGGGGGAATGGAAGTAGCGACAGTGGGAATGGGAATACGGGGATAACAAACAGTATTAGTCGCTCGGTCATGGACAACATAATGGAAAAGCCTTTTTTTTGCATATAATATTTCAGTCTTTTGAAAGATTTAACTAAGATCCTTTATTGGCATTAGATTTCTATTCTTTACTAGCACACAGTTATTTTCTTGATTGTGCCTTTAATGTGACTGACATGTTAGGTATTCAGACCAAAAATAGCAAAACTTGTATTGAATAGGCACTATGTTCTTGATTTCACCTTTAATGTGACTGGCAAGAATCAACGAGCAATGTTGAAAAGAGGGAGGCAAACTGGAGACTAATTGAAGTGAAAAATTTGCACTTTATTAGTGTCGAAAATCTTTTCCGGCTACAACGAAATCTTTCTGGAGTAATGTGAAATATTTTTGGAGTAATGTCAAACCTTGTGCAATAAATCATCAAATCTTTGATAGGATCAGTGTCACTTTAGATTAAAGTCTCTATACACCAGTTTTTTTTCCTTTTTCTTTTTTTAGATGCATTAAATTCAAACCTTTGTTATTCTTTGTTTATGTTTGAAATTGATTTAATGCATCAATTGAGAAAGTGGCCTACAAAATTGAATTGTTTGTTCATTAAATCTTCTTGATCTGATATAACAAATATTATGTTCTAACTATTTATTTTTTTTAGAGATGGTGCATGACATGGGGAGGTCTACACAAAGAATTAGTGACATCAGAATTGGGCATTAGAATCGAGGAACCCCAAATAGATCAAAGTTTGAGAAGATTTAAGCATCAAATTTAAAATTGACATAGCATTTTTAAATGCTTAGAGCTTCCATTTCCTACTTTCGTTTTCTGTTTTGAACCAACTCACATTTCTTTTTGGGGTTTAAAATCAATCATTGATCTGATCTTTTCGAAGTTGGTTAAAATTGAACCTTTGAAATTCACTAAGTTTTTCGATTTGGGTTCTAAAATTTGACAAACAACTTTCACATCTCAGTTTGGTTCTTTAAAACAAATCAAAATCATTGCTTTATGGTCTAAAATAAACAAGTGGTTTTCATGATTTGCAATCTTCTTCACAAATTAATATCATTTAAAAGGCGTATGCGCTTCTCTCACGCTTCACGGTGATCTTGAGAATCAAAATTCTTTTGGTGATATTCAATTGTTTAAAGATTGTCTTCACACTTTGATTTGGGATCTAAAATTGAACAAAACATCTTGCGAGTGTGAGTAAACCTATTGTGTGTGTTCTCCCTTTGTTTCTAAACAAAGGTTGATCGAACTATGAATATGTTTGCTCGCTTTTGTTTATCTTAGAGGGTCTGCCTTGTGGGAAAAAGTACTCACCCAAGGGAACGACCCAACCGGTAACACACTAAAGCCAAGTGTATTTCTAGTCGGGATATAAAAGTGGGTACTGGAACAAAAACCAGTATCACGCAGTTGGCTCTGACGAGAAGGGCAACAATGGTCTCTCGCCGCATGGGTCAGCCTCCATGAATGGAAATTCCAAACTAAAACCCTCGTTTAGAAGGCCGAATCCTTATCTATTTTGTTGGTGCAAAAGGTCATGCCCTTTGAAGCCGCCCCACGTTATACATGCATTTTTGTTGTAGAGATGAAAAGTATGTCATGGGAGATTCATGGGTATTGATGCTTGGCTGGCCCGAGAAATGTGTGTCGTGGAGGGGAGCCAATGTGGTTAAGCATCTAGTCATCCACATAGAATATGTGCAGCTGGATTCGTCCAAGTGGGAACCCAACAAAATATTATTTCTTAATCCTAGGATTGTGCATGTCATTGAAATCAATTGATTTCCTTGATTTCCACATAAAGCACTTTGTGGGATGAAAGAAAATTAGGACATCGGACATTCAGTTTGAAACATAATCAAGAAAGTGTTTGTGGTAAGAAGAACCAAATCTAAGCAAGATAACAAACAATTGAACCACACATGTGCTTGGTCCCTTCTGAGTCATTGGGTTTTCATGCAAACATTGGTCTTTTGGTTTGAAACCACTTTTAGGGAAAAGCATGTTCTTCAATATCTTGGTCTAGTAAACAAGTCCTTTTAGGTTTATCTAGGATCAAGTCATCACTCTCACCCATCCATCCAAACATCAATCAAGTCATCTCACCAACAAATTTTGGAACTTTGAAAACATCACTTATGCTAGATTTTTAGGAAAAATCAGCATCACCTTGTTTGACTTAACGCACCTAGTCAAATTATCAATCCTCTTGAAAAAATTTGCCTCTAGGATAACGCAACTTCTTGAGATCTACTAGTTCATGATCACTTTCATTGGCTTAACACACTTAGCCAATTCATTCTCTTATGCGAGTTTTTCCTAGGATAACACAACTTCCTCGGGTTTACAAGTTCACCATCATCTTGTTTGGCTTAACACACTTAGTCAAACTATCCAAATCAAATCAAATCAACTCCTAAAGTCTAGCATTGATCCAAAGCTCCTAAAAGTTCAAAACACCCATATCATTCACCCCTTTCATCCCTCATCTCATCATTGGTCCTAAACACCTTAGAGGTTCACTTTTGCAACAAGGTCAAAACACAAGAGGAACATGGAATATAAACTTGATTCCTACATCATGAGTAATCCAATTCAACCAAACTATCCAAGCCTTACAAGGCCAATTGATTTTCAAAACTTTCATTTGTACAATCCATACATGGGATCATTATCTCCTCCAAACATCAATGGTACAACAAATGTGAGTTTTCCCAATCTAAAATTTGAAACATCTTTCCCTTTGGTAGATTTAAATCAAAGTCAAAACATACAAATATATCAACCAAACAATCAAGGCATGAGCCTTCCCCCTTTACCAACCATCAATCAACCGAATCCGAGCAACACCCCCTTCATAAGTCAAAGCATCATGTCAAATCCTCCCATTTTTCCATCAATATCACAACAACCGATGGAAACCATTCAAGCAACCCCAACAATCAACACCATTCCCAATCCACCGCCACCACCGCCAAAACACAACATGACAAATTCATTCTCTATCATGTTGCGAGCCGCTCAACAAGCTGCCCGCCAAAAGGCACTCCAAAACCAACAAGCACAGGCTCAAGCTCAAGCCCAGCACCAGACTTGACAGGCGCAAGCACAATTCCAGGCACTATTGCAAGCAATCCATCAACAAGTGTATCAACAAGTAGCACAACAACAAGCCCAACAAAAATCATTGTTGGCACAACAACAACATGACCAACGACAAGTGTTGTTGGCTCAGCAGCAAACGCAGGCCTTACCTGCTCAACAAAGCTTGCAATAGATGCCCACCACAATCGTTGAAAATGATGATCAGGACCCTTCGACCAATGATCATGTTCAAAATGTCTCTACATCAGCTAAAGAGTTAGAGGACATATCTCAAGAATTTATTCCAAAGCATGATCAACATCTATCACCAAGGTCTAGCAATGTTCCTTCCCAAGACATATTGACATCCTTTGACCTCATGGTTACAGATATTGAAGCAATCCCTAATTCACCATGTGATCCAAGTCCACTCAAAGATCAAGAGGATATTGAGCCACTTTCCATGCCTAAGAACGATGTCCAAGAACCCACTATAAGCAATCTATCCTTTGAAATTGACCCATGTCAAGAACTTGATCCAAAACATGTCGAAAGCAATTCCAAAATTAATCAAGATCAAGAATTCGTATCTCCAAGATACTACAATGATCTAATGGGCACTCTCCTATCTATACAAGATGCCGCAAATGATGATCATATCCATATAGCACATATTCCTTTGCCTACCCACGAGATGCTTTCTTTGGATGGACATGTAGATGATCTTCACTCAAAACAAGAGTCTCATACTCTTGACATCATTACCAAGGAACAAGAGTCTCCTACTCTTAACATTTGTACACCTGATCAAGATATAGAAAAATCCAGAGACATATTAGAAAGGGTTCATGAAGAAGGCTTCTACAGAAGTTGTGAATCAAAACCATCATATGAAAGCATATCAAGAATGAATCATGAGGAAGAATTTTATAGTGAATCTTTAACATCGCTTGAAGAAGCATTAAAATCTGATATGTCACAAGATCGAGCTAAAGATATCAATCAAGAAGTCATCCCACATATGGAGGATCCGATCACTTATAAACTTGGGTCACTTACCTTTCTTAGAGAAATTTATCTCATCAATAAGGAAGTTGTCACTTTTGAAGATCCACCACAGAGCAAAGAAGGATTAGCACCTTGTTTCCAAGGTAAATCATATCCTATCGCAAATAAAATGTTTCAACAGATGAATTATCAAGGCAAAGGATTAGGCCTACATGAACAGGGTATCCTAGAACCAGTGCATATTATTGGAAATCCTAATCATCAAGGCCTTGGTTATTTGACAATTAAAGGATATAAATATATCAGTGATACTTCCATAAATTTGGGGGCAACTTTGTCACAAGCAAACGTCAACATAGGGAGCACAAAGAATCCTTATGATGAAACCAATGCCAATGCTACGACCCATCACATCACGAATCTTCATCCACCCATCACCCCATCCATGAATTGGGACCAACATCAAAAGGAGGATGTGAATCGAAGCAAGAAGAACATTATCAAAGAAAAAGAAGCTAAGAAGCTTATTGGACAAATCAAATACATATGGATACCAAAGAATACAGAGAAAAATTATCCCTATCAAACTCCATTAGTCAAAGAAACTATGGGGAAAAATAAAAAAGGGAAAGGTATCCATCAAAGATGTCCACAAAGGAAAAAGAAAACTTTTCGAGCAACATACAAAGTATATCGAGCAGTTGGTCCTAATTCCACGCACACTTTTGTATCCGTCCATAATTTCTCATCTTCCCAAGTTTGGAGAGTCAAAGACTCCAAACAGTCGACCAATCCATCTTTTATTCCTAAACACACTCCATCCATGCCTCCACACATGATATCCAATTCTCACATTGACCGTGTATTGGCAATGACCCTTCATCATAAGGATTCAGAAGGCACTTTATCGCGATGTGCGCACAAAGACAAAGTTGACTCTGGTATCGACAAAGTAGATCGAAAATCTCAAAAGTTGCTTTCAAGTGCTCGTATCTTGGCAAAGCAGCTTCTTCAAGAAGGATATAAATGGCACATTATGACAAAAGCATCAACATCAAGATTGCCAGGTGGTTCAGCATAAGCATAAAATCTCTCAGAAAATACAAAAAATCAAAAAATATAAAAATCCAAAAAAATCTGAAAAAGGATTGAAAATAGTAAAGAAAAAATCATCCTCTAGCGAAAACCATTTCGGTGGTGCTTTGGACAAGTACCATGATGAAAACCTAGCAAACAGGTGTCATGTGTAGAATCAAGCACCTGCGTGCGTCAGTTCAGGAGAAAGCATCTTATCACATCCATAATAAAGCCAGCATTCCAACCATATCATCCATTCATCCATGAATCGTTTATCCGACCCATTACCATTTATCTACCTTATCTTGATCTTGATGAGAGTTTGGTGCACACTTTACGCTCGCTTATGGTAAACATCTTGACATGGGTCATTTTCATTGATCCCATCCTTCCCAATGTTATATGAGACTTGAAGCATTATCTAAATGAGAATTCCTCTATTTGAACACCTTATCTTGTCACAAGATAATCCTTGGCATCCTTTGCATGCCTACCATATCTATCCATTCATATACCGACCCAAAGCATCCACCCATGGCCGTTCATACATTGCTAGACACTGGGGGCAAATGTTTGCATCTTGCTTCGAGAATAAATCTTGATATATATCCTCCAACTTATTTGGTGATCCGAACATTGGCAAATGTGAAATCAAATTGGTTAAAACATTTGTGAGCATCAATCCAAATCACTAGCCCATGGCATATTTTGACAGGAAGACGTTCCTTATCAAGCTTTATCTTTCATTGAACATCAATCTGAACAATCAATATCAGTCGCATCTAACTTGCATGTCAGCGCCACATCAAAGATTCATCAAAACAATTTTGTCCCAAATCAATCCTCATCAATCTTGATCAATCGAATCCAATCAATTATCACCCTGTTTGACTTAACACACTTAGTCAAACCACCCTCTTGTGTACAATTTTACTCTAGGATAACACAACTTCCTAGAGTTTACAAGTGCATTATCATCTTATTTGACTTAACACACTTAGTCAAACTATCCAATCCATCATCAACTTGTTTGACTTAACACACTTAGTCAAACTCCCCCTCATGTACGATTTTACTCTAGGATAACACAACTTCCTAGAGTTTACAAGTGCATTATCACTTTTGTTTGACTTAACACACTTAGTCAAACTATCAATCCATCAATCCGATCGATCAACATTAAGCTTGGTTTTCAAAAAATCCTGAAACAAAGCACTGATATCATCATGTATCCATATCCAAATTGTCAAAATCATGCGAAAATCCAAAAACATTCAAAAATCCATCAAAAAATCAAAAACATTAAAAAATCAATCAAAATCCAAAAACATTCGAAAATCTATCAAAAATCCAAAAACATGTTAAAATTCTAAAGAATCAAAAAAATAGAGTTGTCGATCGAACTACGTCGTCTCTGAGCTTGAACATAGGCAAGGTTGATCTTTGTCGTCTTTGAGCTTGAACGTAGGCAAGGTTGATCTTTGATCATCCCCTGAAACATCTAGGTCAGTCCTTAGGCGTCCGTCGCATTGGCAATCTGTTTGCCCATCTATTTTACATTTAGGTCAGTCCTTTAGGCGTTCGTTGCATTTGGCAATCCGTTTGCCCATCTAGTTTACATTTAGGTCAGTCCTTTAGGCGTCTGTCGCATTTGGCAATCTGTTTGCCCATCTAGTTTACATCTTAGGTCAGTCCTTTAAGCGTCTGTCGCAATAAAATGGCAATCCATTTGTCCATCTTATCATCAATTCAAGTCTTTCATCAGTCGAACTACGTGGTCTCTGTGTGTATAACATAGGCAAGTCTAATCTATGGATCAGCTCCTGAGACCCCTAGGATAGGTCTTTAAGTTAGTCTCTCTATCTTAAATCTCGAAAATACCAAAAACATTTATAAAACATCTCAAAATTCAAAAAAAAAAGCCTCAAAACATTTGAAAAACCCAAAATGGTGCATCTGTCTCATCTCGGTTTCACCCGTAGTAATCATCATTCCTAATAAAGCATCGTTGCTTTCATCCTTTGGTAAGTCAGTCAGAAGCAAGTCTAGCAGGTTTTAAAATGAACGCTCAATCGTCAAAGTCTCAAGTCTAGGTCAATGAGCAAGCAAGTTGGTCAACTCAAAGTATCAATAGCTTATCATCCAATCCAATCACATCAAAACCCTGATCACAACATGTCCCAGGAATGCGACCTTCCTGTGATGGACATCAGCATCAGATAATCCCGTAGTTTAGCCTTGGCTAGCGGTACGAAGAACATTAGCTTGTTTATTTACTTTATCTTGGTCTTGTTTAGACTTATCTTATTTTGTGCTCATTCCAAGGACCTCTTGATGATGCCTAAACAAAATAGGTTTAGAGAGAAAGGAATGGGACAATGATCATTATCTTTTTATCTGTTGTGCTTGTTGGATATTCTTATAAAATAACTTCGCCATGCGTGCTTTGTTTTGTTTGTAGGGAGGATGTTGTAGATGTCTTGTTGACCACATAAGAAGGCTTGCCTTTTTATGTTTTGGCCCGAGATGTTTAGAATATCTAAACTGCATTCCAAATAAGGTTTCGTTTGTCAAGTGTGAACAAAAGGACTCCTATATGATTATCGAGTCAAAGTCCATCACACTAGGTGCAACGCCATCCTGGTTCTTTATACCTTGATGCGTCGTACCTATGTGTGTTATCAAACATAAGAAAAGTTATGATATTTATCTCTCCCATCCCTGGATAAGCAATACATCATCATCATTCATCATCATTTCTAATAAAGTTGGCTTGTTGAACTTCTGCATTTTCTTGGATTTAAGGGTTGATTCCTCTCATTCTTCTATCCTCTTTCATGCTAACAATGCATCCATCCTACATCCGCACTCTCATTTTGCATAGTCACGTCATATCATCATAGGACAACATCATCCATCTCATCTGTTTCACATGCATTGCATAATCATTTAAGTTGTTTAGGATAATATAGATTTGTTATTCTAAGCATCTTCCAAACATCTCATTTACATCATCATTATCATATAGATCATATAGTCTAACCATCCATACATCCATTTTGAATCTCTTTGTCGCGAGATCAACCTCAAATCGAATCTTTTTGTTTGATCTCTCGAGGGGGCAATGTACTAACGTACTTATTTCCACTGGGGCATCCAAAATATCAAAAAAAATTTAATTTCGATGTCAGCAGCATCATTCTTTGAACCAATGCAACAAGTACATTGCTTCAAAGAGGGGCAAAATGTAGACACGTAAAATAGACATCCACTCTAATTAACATCCAATTCTGCTATTAATCAATTAAAACAATTTATTGATTAATTCCCTGGCTTCATCATACTTAATTAAATAAATCAAATTATTTCATTAAGTCCTTAAGTTCTTATTTGATTCAATAAATCAAAATGATTTAAATCAAATATCAAACCCCTAAAATCCTCCAAGTTAATTAATCTAAATTAATTAACCTCTAATCATAATCACACATTCTTTAGCTTTTGACTCAACTTGAGTCAAATCTAAACTCTTAACTAACCCACCCCACTTGCACCAATAAATCATTTCTTTGATTTATTAATTATTTTAATTACTTTCAAAAGGGTATCAAGATGGAATATTCTTCAAATTTTGAATCTCCCTCTCAAATGCTTGTCCATCCAACAAAGCATTAAATGCTCTTACATGTCTCTTGCACAAGTCAAACTTGGCATTTAATGCACCTTTCATCCCCCCTAAACATGTCATTTCAACAAAATTCAAATTTCAAATTGGCACATTGGCCAAAATGTGCTCAACCCTCATCCTCTCAAATCTTGACAAGTGGCATTTTGTCATTGGCTCATGAATGATCCCACATTCATCCAAAATCTCTCATCTTCCAACCTTGAATCTATAAAAGCAAGGCATTTCTACAACAACACAACACAATTTTGAGAACAACACATTTTCATGCAAAGTTACTCTCTACATGTGAGAACTAATTTTGCTCTTCATCACAACATTTTATCTTCATCACTTTCTTATCAGGGGGTGGGAAAGGGCTTTCTTTCCACATTTCAAGAGGCACCACTCCCACTATGGGATAGGTTTGAACATACTTCACATGTTTGCAATGAGTCTCTTTGGTATTTTAGTGTTTTATTTGCATTATTTAGTATGGTTCAATATCTCATAGAGATATTGGTTTTTTACTTGTTTTTAACAGACTAACACACTAATGTGGTTCATTGTTTGAAGTTTGTGAAGATTAGTGTCTACAAAAACACATCAAGACAAAGCCACACAACAATGAAAAGAAAGTTTTTAAATTAAGAATTTATGTTCAATGTAATGGCTTATGTCTAACACAAAGGATGCACCAATACAAAGGATTAAATGAGTATATTTTCAAGATTTTTCAAAGGGTAGCCATGATTACAGGGCTTGCGTCTAAGGCAAAGTACACGCCAATACAAGGAGGAATGAATGAGAATATTTTCAAGTTTTTCAAAGGGTATCCCTAATTAAAGGAAAAGTTATTGAATCATAAAAGTTATCTAGAGTTCCCTAACGAAAAGTCTATTGTTAGTTAGAGCTATTTATAGCTCATGTTATTTTTATCAATCTTTGTTTTTAGAACAAGAATCCCATGCTATGTTTAACATTTTTTATTTATAGCATAAAATTCTATTGCTTTTAGATCATCTACCTCATCATGCGAGAGACAAGAAATTTTAAGGGATAATAGTAATATTTTGATCATGAGTTCAACTAACAATCACATAATTGTAATTTTAGAATTACTGCATGAGATAATTTGTAATAAAACTTTCCAATCATGCAAACAATCATAGTTAGGGTAGAAGTGCAATTAGTTTTATTTATTTATTTTCATGCAATTATTTTTAAATCGTATGAATGTCTTCTTACACTTAGAGAAAAGAAAATAATGAACAATAATTATCGTACTTGCATATTATTGAAATTGCTATTTAGTGGTATTGTCGGTCCAAAATGTATTACTTATTCAATAAAATTTATTAAGCATGCCTTGCTTTTAATAACTATTAAATGATTTGTCATATGTGTTTAAGTAGATTGAATTTCTTCTATCAAATTTTCAATCTTTGTATTGCAAATCGATTTGAGGTTAGAAATCATGGCTTTGTATTGATTCCTTTAATTAATTTACCAAAGAATGTGTTGTGTTCAAAATTTATTCAATTCTTGTTTCCTTGAATTGTCTAATATCTTATTTTAGCTAAACAAGGCAAGCATTTAGTTGTAGGATTTTTTTCAGTAACAAATATAAAAATCATTTCCCTTAATTAGAAGGGTGTCTTAGCCTTTTTGCCTTAGGTAAATCCAAAAAGACATACTTTAAAATTTATCATGAACATGAAATCACCCTTAAAAACATGGTAAAGTTCGTAAGTTGCAAGTACATAATATCTAGTTTTAAGTTTTCAATTTATAGGGAGCTTCCCCTTCTAATTCAAAGAGTGGTTTTACCACACATCTATTCTATTTTGTTTCACACTAAAATATGTGAATTAAAATGCTAACACGTAGAAGGAAAAGGTGTTATTGTTGCCAGCAAAGTGTAACTTGGTTTAGAATAATCTACACCATGCAAGATTTGGCTAAATATTGTAGCTACCCAAGATCTAGGAACTTCTATGAAAGCACAGGAGAGATCAAACTTGAGAAAATAATTATATTATATCAAATGATGCAAATATATAAAGATAATTGATTGAATTACAAAGAGATTGGTTATATAGGCCAAGGTGAGAGATAGGATTGCATAATATTATGACATTTTTCTTAATCTTATGACTTGAGACATAAAGTGATAACTATCCTATGTGTACCCTAAGTAAACTTAAGTAACAAGTGTGAATAGGACCTAGGTGTTGAACTGGCTAGGTAAAACACCCCTTTCACACCAACACCCCACTTAAGTGCAACTTAGGGAGAAGTAGAAAAAATGAAAATTATGCAAAGATGATGATGGATCCTAGCTAGTACTCGTGAACAAATGCAATATCTCAAAAATGAAGAAAAGGAGAAAATTGATTGGGACAAAACTCCTCCCCAAAAGAGATGAAATACAAAATGCTCTTAAAGAAGAATGAGAAGTACAAAACCCCATGCGATGAAACATTCCCCCATAAGAGAGAAGAATAAGAGAGACTGTGTGGCCCCCCTCATTGTAGAGTCTCCTGCAATGATGGTAGATTCCCAACAATGAATGTTGAAGATTATCCAATCACATCAAACAGGATTCCTCCCCTTGGGAAGAAACAAAACCAAGAATGTATGTAGGATTTCTTCCTATTCTTCCCATTCTTGAAAGGAAGATGAGGGAAGAAAAATAAAGATTTGTGATGTCTTTGAACTCTACTCAATTTCTCCCATGTTAATATCAAAAGTTGTCATACTCAAGTCAATTGTTCCAGGCCACACTAAAAAAGATGACAATCCATAACCTATTGGAAATGAATCTAGAACATAATCCAAATACAAAGATGGATTCTCCAAATTTTGATCAAAGGTCTCCACACCAATACCAAACTGTGATAAACAATGAGAAATAAAAGGACCAAAAGGGTCAAAATTCTCCCCCACAACATTTGAAGAAGATGATGCGACTCCATAAAAAGTAACATCAAAAAGGAGATGAATATCCTCAATAGTGTCCTTCAATTTTGCAAGATAGGACTCACAAAATAGATATGCAATGTTTTTCAAGTACTCATCCCAATTAGTTGTGTTTGGAATGCTATGATTGATCTAATGCACTGAATCACAAGAATCCATGGATGTAGCAACATTAGTATCATCAAAATAAATATTAGATGAAGGAGATAGAATATCAGCACATCTCTAGAACCTCAATAGATGGAAGCATACCAAGATTCACACTACCATACTAAATCTCCTCAAAAGTGTCCACACTAGATATCATAGTGTGTACATCAATTGACAGAATAGTAAGAGAAAAATGTGAGAAGGTATAGACTCGAGATTGATGATCAACCTTTCCAACTATAACTATATCTCTATTATACAAATCCCAAATTATGTTAGAACTTGGTGTGAACTCAACAATATTTATTGCTCCACCATGTGTGATTTGATATATAGAAGGGATATTGGTTGGAAATGAAGGCACACAAAGAACATCATAAAATTCTCCATCATCCATGTCAATAGATCCCTTCTTGCAAACATGCATACATGTGTTGTTAGCCGTTAGAATATGTGGTGATGAACAAGACTCATAAAGAGAATATATTTTGTGAGGAAGTCATATGATGAGATCTTGAATTAAGTATCCACCTCTCTAACTCAAAATTTACAAAAACAAGTGCTTTCCCCATATGTTTCTCTAACTTTTATAAGCAAGAAGAACCCCCTAACATTTTTTAAGGATAATTGATTTGATTCTTCTTAAGAATATGTTTCAACTCATCAATTTGTTTTGAATAACATTGATATTCATCATGTCATGTTGTTTTATAATATGCACAGTTAGGCTTCTCCTTCTTAGATGATTCCCCTTGAGGAGAGGATTTAGAATCTTTGTGTAGCTTTTAATGTTTCTTATTTTGCTTCTTTTTAGGATTCCTTATTTTTTGTACCTTAGGCTCACTAGCCACCAATGCTTGTGGTGTAGAATACTTTATTATACCCATATGAATTAACTTTGATTCCTCTTGGATTAGGAAATTTTCAAAGTCATCAAACTTAGGATCAACATATGTTGCTCCCATAGAAATATGATGGATATGAAAACTTGAATAAAATACTAAATACTCAGGACCAAGCTTGGATAACACATTAAGGATCGATTATAAATCCTCCTTATCAATATTGTAATCTTTTAGTTGTGTTCTTAGTTGCTTAATCTTAGAGATGTAGTTTTGGATGTGGTCAAAGACTTTAGGATCAAGATTCATCTAATCATTATCAATCTAATATCCCCTAATCTTATTATTTTTACCATACAATTTTTTAAAATTCTTCCAAGCCTCCTTAGGTATTTTACATGATTCAACATAAAATCATAAATCAAAAGAGACTAATGAACATATGCATCCAAAAGTGTTTTATCATGATTGATCTCTCATCTTTCCTTTTTCTCTCGCATTAGTAGGTTGAGAAATAGTTTTCTTTAGATAACCTAGATAACCCTTTCCTTTTAGATAATTTCATACTAATTTTCTCCATGAAGCATTATTAAATGGATTTGAGAGTTCAATTTGAGATTTATCCATTGCAAAAACGCACAATAAGGAAAATTAAACAATCAACCACCACAATATTACCCCCCCAAATTACTCAATCAAGAATCCCCCTCAACAATATATGAGCTTGACACTTTGTATTTAGTGTTATTGCAAGTGTCGGTCATCAAAAACAACGAAGTGGACTTGATCTTAGTTCAAATAGATGCCAAATTTGGCCACAAACTCAGAGTACATTTTATAGATATAATGGGATCAATTGATCACACTACTGCAAAATATGGGAAAAATTATGCACTTTTAAAAAAATTGCACTAAAAAATGATATTATAGGAGCAAGAATGGAGCCCCAAAAGTTCCCAAAATGAGAATGGTTTAGCAACACCTATGAGAATTAGAAAATTTTGAAGATATAGGCACCAAAATAAATAAAAACATATTGCACAGTTGTGAAAAGTGTGAAATTTTACCCCAAATCAAAAGAAATGCTAAAAAATAGAGGTCATATAACTGAGTTATGAGCCTTCAAATTTTGACTTCAAAATCAAAATTGCAAATGGTGAGGGGGAAAGTTGGAGGAGGTTAGCCTACTGACATTAGCAGCTAGAATGATGACATCAACAGGGTATTGATGGAATATTCCTCCCGACAACCAAAATACTTTGCTAGCAATAGAATCTATGGAGATGTTCTCAAAATATTCTTCAGGCAAAATCTTTGGGTGTCAATGGAATTGTTGTGGAATATTTTGATCGCATGCTAAATCAAATTTATCAATGAATGGTATATTCACTTGACCACTAGAATATGTTGTTGAATGACGAGGCCTATAAGATCGTTGTGTTGCATGACTGAAATTGTGTCACATGATGCATGCTTATCCAGTGATGATATTATGCAGTACCCTAGTCTATTGGCTACCCACATAGGTCTGCACAAGCAGTATGGCTGTCAAACTTATTTATTTTTATTTAGAAATGTTTTAATTAAAAATTGGTTTAAAAATACTTTTTATTTCAGTCATACCAATTTTATGGTGAACCTAGGCAACTAACTACAACCTACAATTGTACAGTTGTACAGATAGCTATACGAAATTAATGATGGGGGGTTGAATTTTTTTGAGAGCATAGGAAAAATTGCTTCAATTTTTACAAATTGATAGTTGATATTAGGGATCCTTGGCCTCTTG
Source organism: Sequoiadendron giganteum (assembly GCA_007115665.2). NCBI lineage: Eukaryota > Viridiplantae > Streptophyta > Pinopsida > Cupressales > Cupressaceae > Sequoiadendron > Sequoiadendron giganteum. The sequence goes on along the minus strand of CM021107.1, from coordinate 192,614,456 downwards.
GACATAGTGGTAGGTCATATTTGACTCAAAATGCTCCAAAATTGCAATTACCTTTTAGATCTAGCAACCACCTCCCAACTTAAAACCCTTGTATATCTAGCCTCACATGTATGATTTGAAAAAAAAAAAGGAAAATTTGATTTTATTGAACATATTGAACTCAATGGTGAGTTCATATTTGCACCAATAAGCTCCAAAATAAACCTGCAACACAAAGCCACAAAGAGGAAGCCCCCAAATCTAGTATTTCTATTAAGTTTTTTATTCTTTGAATCATCATTTGATGCAAGAGAAGAGCATACTCAACTTTTCACAATCTATCATGATCTACAACCTAGATCTCTCAATTAATACTAATAAGGAGAAATCCCAAAATCTCTAATACCATGTAAGAGTTGGTATAGAATACTCTACACCATGCAAGATTTGGTTGAAGATTGTAGCCACTCAAGATCTAGGAACTTGGCACAAGAGATCAAATATGAGAGAAAAATTCTATTTTATCAAAGGTTGCAGATATACAATGATAATTGATTGAATTACAAAGAGAAACCCTTGATTATATAGGCTAAGGTGAGACATAATATTGCATAATATTATGAAATGTGTCTTAATCTTATGACTTGAAACATAAAGTGATAACTATCCTATGTGTACCCTAAGTAAACTTAAGTAATAAGTGTGAATAGGACCTATGTGATGAACTAGCTAGGTAAAACATCCCTTTCACACCAACACAAATGATTGTCTCAAGGAGATGGGAGACTTATAGTATTGTTACGCACTAATAATCAAGCCCATACAAAAGGAGCAGATGGAGCCACATAGCTTTGAGGAGCCAAAAAAATTTGTGTTGCTTGAAAACTTTGTAAATGTGATTGGTGGAGGAATGCTAGACATATCAGTGTTGATGCACAACATATCCCACTACATAGATTTTATTTTGTGCTATAGTTTTCCAAAAAAGACACCACATAGAATGAGTCCTAACATGAGTGTGAAATTAAGCAAGTAGATAGAACTATTGGAACGAGATCTAGAAAGGAAATATTGATTCCTTAATAATTTCTTGTAGTACTTGTGTTGAAGAAGGATGGAGAATGGAGGATGTGCACAAATTTTAGTGCAATAATTAAGATCACCATCAAGTACAATTTTCCATTATTGTGCATGGATGACTTGATGGATTGCTTGAGCTAAGTGTGCTACTTTCTAAGATAGACCTCAAGAGTGAATATAATCAAATCATGGTCATAGAATGAGATGAATGGAAGACCACATTAAAATAAAGGAAGGCTTGTTGAATGGATAGTGATGTTATTTGGGTTGATGAATGCCCCAAGAACATTCATTTGACCAATGAACAAGGTTATAAAGTTATTTCTTTGCAAGTTTGTGGTTGTTTATCTTAATTACATTTTGGTGTTTAAAAAGATGAGAGAGGAGCACCTTGTGAACCTACAATAGGTTTTGGCATAGCTAAGGAGTGAAGACATGTGCATAAAACTAAAGAAATGGAACTCCATGAAGGAGTTGGCATAATTGGGATTCATGATATCTCAAGGTGGATTGCAAATGGATCCAAAGAAGGTCCATGTGATCTTTGAGCGGCCTAAACCAAGAAGCAAGACAAAGAGAAAAATTATCCATGGGTTGTCAATATTATATTAAAAATTTAATGTACTACAATGGTATTTGTGCACCTCTAACACATTGCATGTGAAGGAGTGATTTTTACTAGATGGTTGTTTCTACTAAGATTTTCAAGCTCTTGAAAGATAAAGTGACAAAGGATCCCCTATTAATGCTTCCAAACTTTAAAAAGGTGTTCCAAGTTGACTTCAATGCCAATAAAATAACAATTGGTGTTGTATTGAGTCAAGAGGGTAGGCCAATAATGTATTTCAACAAGAATTTTAACAAATCCAAATAGAAATATTTTTTCTATGACAAAAAATTATGTCAGTGTGCAAGCTTTGTGCAACTTGAGGCATTTCTTGTTTTCAAAGGAGTTTGTGATGTACACAAACCACTAAGCACTAAATCTCATCAATAGTCATGTAAATCTCAATCAAATTCACATAAGGTTGGTAGAATATCTACAAGATTACTCTTTTATATTGAAGCATCACATTGGTAAGACCAACAAGGTTGCAAAGGCCTTAAATAGAAGGAAAGTTTTATTTTCTAAAATGATGATTAAACTAATGGGCATGTAGGTGATGAAGAATTTTTATGGTGCCAAATCCAATTTTTAAAATGCATGGTATGCATGCATAGATCCTTCGTCTAGAGACATGAGCCCCTATGAGGAATACTTCACACAAGAGTGATGATTGCTCAAGAGGCAATAGTTGTGCATCTTGCAGAGTTCAATGAGGGAGAACCTCATCAAAGGTTTACATGGAGGTATATTTGGTGAATAATTTAGCATAGACAAGATGCATGACATGTTGAAGAGAGGTATCACTAGCCAATTTTATCCAAACATGTGCATATATTCATTGAAAGGTGTGGGATCTACTAAATAGTGAAGGGAACAATGAAAAACATCAAGTTGTTAATGCAATCAAGGATCGAGGGCCTATGAACAAGCAACCAATCCAAGCAATTTTTCTAAAAATTATCAAATTATAATGACCACAAGACCCAATGACATATTTTGAGGAAACACAACACTCCAAAAAATCATTTGAAATTTGATTTTACACATGTATTCTCATTTGTAAGCCAAACTAGGCTACACAAAGTAAAATCTACCTTCTACCTAAATGAATATTAATAAGCACATATGACCAATAATCGAGGCGAAGCTAGCTCTAGTCACATGAATCCCTTTGTTGTTAACACCTTGTATGCTCCTTAAAGCACCATTTTTATTTTCTTCTTATTGGTGTTATCATGATCATGTTGGTTAGTGGAGAGGAACGTGATTTTTTGTTGTATTGTAACTATTGGTCAAGAGAAACACAAAAATGAAGCGTAGTAACCATTATTCAACTTTCTATGAGTGGAAATGGGATGGTAGAAGTGGTTCCACCTTTGTAAATGTTGCAGGTAGTATGAAATGTCCTATTTAACTAATCTTAATAAAATAAAGCATCATCAAGCTCATTCGTGGTCCCTATGAATGTTACTAATTTACTACTATGGTGGGGTTATAAATATCCTGTGTACCAATCACCAAGGTAATGTAACTGATGCATCACTGCCTAGTATTGAAGAATGATACCCAACCTAAAAAATAACTACCATGGGGTGATAATGGAGTACGGAAGCGGGAGCGGGAGCGGGACCGCGCGGACAGAGGGTTCAAAATCTGATTCGGCCGAGGAAGGTGAAGGCACAAATGATGAAGAGGATTTTGGGTGGTTTTATGTTGCTGATAGATGCGACATTGAGGGCTTCGTGTGGCGGGCGTGTGATGTTGGAGGGTCTGAGGGAGGCGTTGTCCTTTGTCTTCCTCTGTGCACTGGTCTGCTCTCTTCCTTTGTTGGTGTTGCTTTTGGGATCATGCTCGGCCCGAGTGTTTTCTTTTTGAAGGATTCTCGTCCTTCTTCTTTCCCTGAGTGGGGTGTCTTGGCTTATGTGATTTTTTCTGGTCCGCATAAGCTCTTTGTTGTGTCTTGTTGGGAGTTCTTGTTGCTTTTATTTTGGGAGGAGAGTTCCTTTGTTTGCTCTAGGGGTTTTGTGGCTCTGCCTTTGGATTGGCCTTTTCCTGGCCTTGACCAGTGTGTTAGGGTGGCTTTTTTTCTTCTCGTGTTGCTTCATCCATTGGATTCTTTCACCTCGGGCCTCTCTAGCTTCTTTGAACTCTCCTAGTTGTGGGTTTCTTTGGGTTTCTTTTCCGGTTGTTTGTTGTTGCTCTCTGAGGTTTTGGGTTACTGCTAGTTGTGGGCTCGGGGCCCTGTCCTACTTTGTTTCCCTAGGTTGGTATCTGGGCTTGGTTATTTGTTGGATGCTAGGGGTTCTCCTTCTGACCTTGTGCTTTTTCTAGCTAGATGGCTCTTGTTGGGAGTTGTTGTATTTCCCTCCTAGTCTTTCTCTGAGGGGTTTTGGCTTTCGAGTTTTTGCTGGTGGTGTCCTCAGCTTGTGGTGTGCTCTCTTTTGGTTTCTTTCGGTGTTGTGGATGCCTTTCCCTTTGACGAGTTTTTGTTGTTTCCCCATTGGTAGGTGTTGGTGTTGGCTCTCAAAGTTGTTCTCTAGAGAGATTTTCTTTTTCCCTTTTGGACCTTTAAGTTTGTTTTGTTGGTCGGGGTTTTTTTCTTCCACTGGTTTGTTGCTATGCCGAAGGATGACATGTTTTTCATTGCTCGGGATGTTGTTGCTTTCTTTTGGTTTCTTCATTTGAGGTCTTCTATGGAGGTGGAGAGGGGTGTTGGGGATTTTGAGGGAAGTTCGATTTTCTGTGGCTTTGGTCTTCTTGTCATATTTTCCTATAGAGGGGATCCCTCTCCTATTGAGGTGGAGGTTGGGTTGATGCTTCAGACTGGTTGGTTTTGTGTGAAGTCTTATGATCTTCAGTGTTTTGTGCTTATTTATAAGACGATGAAAGGACTTTGTAGGAATGCTATTGGTTTATAGTATTCAATGATTGGGTGGATTGTTGCCTGGAAGAATCAAGCTATTTGCTTGTTGGCTGAGGGTTGATATCAAAATGGTGATGTTGGGGTAGTTGGTGTGGGTTTAAGGTCCCTGACAAAACTTGATAATGTATTCGGTTAAGGCCTTTTAGCCCCTACTTTTCCTTTGTGCAGCTTGTGTTGTTTTGCGGTATTCTTAGTGTTGTTGCTAATTGGTTGCTGATAGTATATGCTTTATCTTTGATGCAACATGTTCTCCTTAGATAGGGTTGTGGGTCCCTTCAAAACCCTCATGTTTTGGGTTTTGGGTCCCATCAAAACCTATTTTTCCTCTAATCAAAAACTACCATTAGGAATAATAAATTCTTCCTCAACTTGGATAGGTGCTCAAAATGTGGTGACTATGACCCCTGACAAGGAAACCCCACACTAATAATTTAAAGCCCTGAAATTTTGTAACTCCTTCATTCATCAACAAGTAAGAAATTCATGTCCATACAAAAGTTATTAAACCTAAAATACGCAAAATTAGAGAAAGAAAAACCAAAATTTGATCAAATATTTTTTTAGGTGTGTGGGATCTTATGTGAACCTAGATCCTCTTGCATCAGACATGATAAGTGAAAAATGTTCCATTAGCTTGAGGCTCATGAAAATTTTGTGAACCTCAAAATTGAGATTTCATGCTTATTTTGGATACAGAGTGTCTCTTTGTTTGCTTTGTTCCCCCTCTCTCTTAGACATTTTCCACTTGTCTTCTCACCCCATTGAGAATCTACCACCATTTTTATCTCATCCTTCTCTAGTTCTTCATCCATCACCATATTTGATTATCACTTATAGTAAAACATAAATCAGATTTGTTGAATATTGGTGAGGTATCTTCTCCTTTGATGAGTTTTTCCTCATAATATTCTAATTTGCAAGCATAGAACTTACATGTGCCAAATTTTCTTACGACTCTCTAATTGGTCTTTATATATGTCTATCAATGACCTCCTTCAATCTATGCCCTTTTGACAACTCCTTGAAAGGGTTCTCAACAAATTTATCCAACACCTTTTATGGAATTTCATTCATCGTAACCATTATTCCATCTCCCTAGACTTTTTCTAAAAATATATTTTCAGATTTCAAAAATATTATGGAATATACTCTCCATTTTCTTTTAACAAATCCAAGTTATACTTATTTTCATTATTTGCAATGGTATGAAATTTCTTTCTTTCACCATGCATAGCCTCCCTAACAAGACATGTCAAGCATTCATAAGTGTAACATTGTATGGAGTCTCATCTTTTGTGAACTAATATGCAAGCTCACTAAAATTGTTAATTGACTATTAATCAATGTTCCTTTTGTAATCACAAGACCTTGTTTGGACTAGTAGCTCACTTTATCAAAACCCAAATTCTCTACTATTTCACTAGAGAATAGGTAATCTATACTACCACTATCAACAATTTCTTTACAACACTTACCTCCAAATTTGTATATAGTCCATAATAGACTCCTTTGCAATGACTCACTCTCATGTATGGTTGGTCAATCAACACTCTTTTCAACATAATAAATCCTTGATTTGGTTCCTTTGTGTGTATAGGATCATGGAACACTTTCTTCATCCTCTTGAGCTAGGTGGTTTCTAGTCATGTCTCCTTTATTACTATTTTATTGTGCTTGTAAACATTCAAAAGCCTTATGACCAACTTCACCACATTTTCCATCTCTTTCTCTATGGTGTTTCTCTAGCCTCTTGTTAGATAGTCTCTTCCTCTTGTTCCTTTACTTGAATCATTATTTCACGAAAAAAATTGTTTCTTCTTTGTATGTTTTTTTCCCTTGTTACCATTTGCTTGTTCTCTTCCAACAAAGGGCATTCATATCCCTCTTGAATTGCCTTGTTGCCTCCTTGATAATAACTCTTCTACAAGGTAAAATATGCCCCCTCCACTATGTTAACTCTTAGCATACTCATTTCATCTCAAATATTGAATCTCAATCCATTACATATCTTGCTACTTTCTCTCTATGCATTTCATGGTGTCATAATCTGATTACTACTTTATAGAACTCTTTTGTATATACCTTTACACTCTTTTACTTGTGTCTCAAGTTTTGAATCATTTTCAATAACTCCAACTCATAATCTCTAGAAATAATTTGTTTTAATTGAGCAACCATTTGATTCCATCACGTAATTCTAATTTCTCTATTTATCACTCTTTATCTTTGAAACTCTCTCCACCAAAAGGTTGCATGCCCCTTAAGCTTGATTTGTGCTATTTGGACCCAATGAGGGTCAGGAAAATATTTATATTTGAAATACTCTTCTAACTCACTAATCCAATCTACTAATTCTTTTCGATTCAAGGCAATGGAGAAATTTTGAACTTCCATCTTAGTCCCTCTGCTTATCATCAAAAGAGCTCTTGAGAAACGGTCATCCCCTTCATCCCAAGGTTTTCATCTTCTCTTCCTCTTTCTTTCATTCTAACTTCTTCATCACTACCATATTCTCTATCATTTTCTAGAATTATTCTAATATTAATAGCCAAAGAAACTCTCATTTTTAAGCTCAACACATAGTCCTCAAACATTTCCTCTATCCTATTTTTTTACAAGAACTCACCTCCTCAAGGTAATCCTACCAATATCAATGTAACTTCCATAATAAATCTTTGAAAGCCAAACCTCATTGTGGAAAATAAAAACTTGGTACTTTCTATAGTGTAGGAAAAAATATCCCTTTTTCACACTTAATTTGGGAATAATTAATAATAAAATGAGTCTAATGTTGCCTTAATTTAGTGTTGTAGTATATTTTTCATATTCACATTAAGTTAGGGCTCTTTTTTATAAAATGGACTTAATTGTGCCTTATTTAGGGTGTTGTAAGGTGTATCTTTACACTTTCACACTAATCTAGGGCTTTATTAATTGATTGAGGTTAATTTGCCTTAATTGGCCCCTTTAATTCAAATCCAAGCCTAATTAAATGCAAATTCTGAGGGATAAAACCCGACATTCATAAATATCATTTCACAACACTTAACTTTGCAAGATGTGTATCCTAGGTAAGTGACCTATGGCGAATGGGTCCTCACTTAGTCCTATGACCCTTATTTTGCATAATATTTCACCTTGTTCGATATGTGTCCTAGGTAAGTGGCCTAGGACCCATTCACCCTATGAAAAATGGGTCCTCACTTAGACCTAGGACCCCTCTTTGAAACATGTTTTTGGTGGTATTTTAATGATTTCAAATCTATAATTCAATGTCGGCTTGTGATATTTGAATTTTGGGAATTAATGTTAAGATATGTATAAATACAAATCTATTTCACTTAGTTTCACCTATATTTTCAAGAGAGCACCCTAGCAATTTTCAAGTCTTCAAGAATTCTAGCAAATTTATGAGAAATTGTGATCAAGAGAATTCAAGAGAAATTTCTAAGGCATTCAAGGGTAGATTTATAGAAGATTTATTACAGTAATCAAGATTCCATTGTCATGTCAAAGATGTATTGCATCATGCATGTTTTTTGAGCTAATGTGTTGATTTAGTGTTCAAGATCAAATCAAGCATATCAAAGGAATTGTTTTGCATCAAGTTTCATGATCAAGATTTGCATTCATTGAGGCCACTTCATGCTAGTTTCATATTTGTCCAAGGTTTCAAATAAGGTACCATTGTTCATGTTTCATTGTTTCATCCTTCATGTTTCATTGTTTCATCATAAGGTTTAATTACCAAAACAGGGTTTGACCAAGGCAAACCCCTATTCCCTAATAAAACAACATTTTTTTCTCTTTTTGATGTGTGATTGCAGATTTTAGTTTGAAGATCAAATGGAGAGAAAAATTGAAGAAAGTTGTAAAGTTGTCAAAGTTGCAAGAAAAGTTGTCAAACCATGGAAATTGAGCTACAAATTTATTTTCGGCTTTTCAAAAGTGAACTAGAATTTGGGAGTGTAGACATAGAAGAATAGAACCCAGAAGTTGTTTTTTAGGAGCCCTAGCTAGGACCCATTTGCCATAGGGCGAATGAGTTCTCAGTGAGGTTTGAAAAAGCATCTTTGGTGACAAGTACACAACATTTGACCCTTTCCATATCTATATTTTGACTATTGTTTGGGTTAGATTTGATTATTATTTCTCATTGGCAATTTGTAACACATATTTTTGAATGGAATAGGAAAAATAGGTGCATCATTTCATTTCATTTTAAATAAAACATCATTATTTTTTATTTATTTCACTTTCAAATTGTCTCAAAGATCTAATGGGGTCTCTCACAGCTCTCTATGATTGCATATTTTTTCCTCAAACCTACAAAAAACCCTTAGAGCTCTCAAGACACTATATAAACCAACTTTGATACCAATTAGTGTATTCAAGGATTAGGGACCTATGGACAAGCAACCGATTTGAGCAACATTTTTTAAAATTATCAAATTACAAGGACCACAAAACCTAATGACATGTGTTGAGTAAATACAACATAGAAATTTTCATTTGGAATTTCATTTTGCACTTGCATCCTAATTATACATCTACCTATAGGCACATAGACCAAACTAGACTACAAAAAATTCTTTACCTAAAACACTACAATCACATGTGACTAGCAATAAAGGAAAATTTTCCTTCATCACATGACTCCCTTCACTAATAAGACATGTTTTCCACCTTAAACACCATTTTTTGTTCTTTTTTATTAGTGTTGTCTCAATCATGTTGGTTAGTGTGGAGGAATGTGATTTCTTATTATGTTGTACTTGTTGGTAAGGATAAATGCCAAAATGAAGTTTTGTAACCATTATTCTATTTTTTGTGAATGGAAGTGGGATGATAGAAGTGTGGTCACCATTGTAACTAGTGGGGCATAAAGTGGCCTATGTAACTACTCTAACTTCACCAAATGAAGTGTCCTCAAGCTCATTCACGGTCCCTTGTGATTGATATCAATTTACTAATATGAAAAGGTTTAAAATATAATGTATACCAATCGCCAAGGAAATTCAATCGATGCATCACCACCCAACACTTAATAATGAAACCCATGCCAAAAAATAATTGTCATTACGAATAATAGTGTATGCCTCAACTTGGATAAGCACTCAAAATATGGTGATTTTTGCCCCTGACAAGGAGACCCTACATTGGTAATTTAAACACTAGCCTTAAAATTTTGAAACTTCATCCATCAATAAGTAGGATCAAGAATCAATGTCTAAGAAAAAGTGATCAAACCTAAAATACACAAAATTAGAGAAATAAAAACCATTTTTTGATCAAATAGTATTTTTGGGTACATGGGATTGTATGTGGGCCCAAATGCTCTTGCATCAATTATATAATCCATTATGCATGTCAAATAGACTATTGGAGGATTTTTTCCTTGGACTGTCATGCACTCAAAGTCACAATGACTATATTTGTATTGGTGAACAAATTTTCTAAAATGGTGCATTTCATTTGTTGTTATAATTTTAATGGTGCATCCAAGATAGATGGTTTTTTCATCAAGGATATAGTTCTATTGTATGTTTTTTCATGCATTAGATCATGACACCATGTACCTTAGCCATTTCTAGCACACCCTGTGGAAGAAGTTTCACACATGGCTCAATTATAACTCTACATATCACCCACAAATAGATAAACAAAGGTTGTCGATTGAAGCCTTAGCAATCTACTTAGATATCTAATAGGAGAGAAACCTACATGGTGAGGCCTTACGTTAGCACAAGTGAATTTTTAGTACAACTTGGTGAATAGATCATGAAGGAAGATGTCATTTTTAGTTGTGTATGGGACATCCTCACAAGGTGCCATATATTTGTTGGGAGTAGAAGCACAAAGAAGGCATGTGAGATAAAAAGCTAAGGACTTTGTTTAACACATGAAGTAGATTCATACACAATTCAAGAAGCAATTAGAAGAAAGAAACACAAGGTATTAGTTGTGCACAAATGAAAATCAAAGAGAGAATGCTTACTCAAAGAGTGAGTTACTCATGATGCACTAAGAAATGAGCAGCTCCGCAAAGGAATGTATAACAAGCTAAAGTGTAAGAATATTGATCCATGCCACGTTTTGTGAAAGTTTAATGAGAATGCTCATGAGATTGAGCTGCCAAAAGGGTTATATATCTTGTCAATATTCCATGAAATTGATTTTTATTATTTCCATGTGAAAGTAAATTAAGATGGGTAATATGATTCCTAGGGGTATGTGCAAAAATTAAATTATCATATAGTTACAAGGAAATAAACACAAAATAAATATACCATAACACAATGATTTGCATGGGGAAAACACTTTTGGGAGAAAAACCCCCAGTCCAAAAATTAACCATACAAATACACTTGCAAATTCTAAGCCTTTATAAGAGTATCACCAACAAGAGATCTAGAGATTCGAAAGCCATAACTTTTGATCTAAGAATTCAATTGAGCCCCTTTTTTAAAAAAATTATAGATATCGAAGAGTTTCATGTTTCCATAACTCGCTTGCTCTAGTTAAGGCTCATTTCAACATTTTCTCAAGGCCAAGAATCAACTTCTAGAGCCCTTAAATTTGCATTTTTTCTTCTAAAGCCCAAAAATCACTTTTTCATTCTTAATATTGGGATGAAAAGTTGACCTTTCCCAATACCATGCACCTAAACATTTGGACACATAGTCAATGAAAATGTTTGATTGGAGAAAGAAAATATTACAAAAGTAGCCAAAGGAAATTGCAAAAATCTTGAATATGTGCTTAGGCAAGAAGACCCAACAAAGTGAAGTACAAATAATATCTTACTCACTAGAATGGTAAGGATCCTAAGGATGGCTCATAAATTATTGAAATCGAAGTAAACTAACATGGGCGGCTAAATCAATTGTCCACATAGTCCATGTTGTGAACAACTAGCTCACATTCTTTGCCAAGGGTGTTTAATGCAAGAGAATCCTTAAGTTAATGTAATATTGCATCACCTAAAAATAGATGTTTAGCTTCCTATGCATGAGCTTATGTGTGCCTTGCAATATGGTATTTTTCTTGTTTTGGCCTCACTGTGTATTGTATTGTGTTGGGAAATTTTTGGTGCCCCACATGTTTTGTTACCTATTGGTGCATCCCCATTAATCTCTATCAAATGATTTTTTTTATGAATTGAATACTTGCCATTAATATTTCAAGCAACCTATTTCCACATGCATACTTCATAGTGATTACACGATGTCATATTTCATGAAGTTGGTCAGTTAATCATAATTCTTTTGTCAAACAATGTGATTAGATTTTCTAAGAGAATGTCGATTCTAGATTCAAAAAAATAGGCAATATTTATTGTTCTTGCATCACATCTAATGAATGCTTATTGCTCTTACTAATGACTAGCAAACTCAAAAATAATCATATTGGATCCATTGATTGGCACAATCTATAGTGAATAGTACATCATTATTATCACTCACATAATCAAATACCAAGTATTTTATTAACACATAGAAACACACAACATATGAACTCATATGTATAAATCAATATTAATTTATTCCATGTTGGAAGGAAATCAAGAAGTAGGATTTTAATCCTCACAAAATTATACTCCTATATTTTCTCTCTCGAGTCTTATACCCATATATTGTAAAGAAAAAACTTTAAATGGGGATTTTGGCCCACACTCACATTTATAATAAATGTGCACCAACATAACATAATGATTGGTTATCTTTATTATTAGATCTTCTTCTATAGTCAAGTTTTTACTTACATGGTGATTCATTTTTAGATGTTTCACCTAAGGAAAGGATTGATCCTATGTTGGCATCATCAATCATGTTGGTTGTTAGGTCTTGGCGATTCATTAATAATGGTGATTGACTATTAGATTTGGTGATTCGCTAATGGTAGGGATTGACAATTAACCCTTTGTGTGATTATGAGCTTTAGATAACTACTATATGGTCAACTCAACTGATTTATCAATATGTGTTGATTTGCAAATATATCACAGCTAAATGGGATCACTTACTGTTGGCCATTAAGATAATATTTTTCTCAAAGTGGCAAGCACAAATATTTTCTAGTTATTGAAATGAGTTGTTATAAGATTATTGTGTTTCACCATAAGGTATATGAAATCATAAGGTTTGGAGTTTTTTCACAATTATTATTGAGTATATATTTATACTATGATTTACGAATTTAGTGTTGACAACTGGTGAGGTATGAATTGAGTATTGCTCATTCTTAAAGAAATATTATAACTATTGTGATAATTCATTCAAAGTTTCAAATAGTTTTTATGTGGCCTTGTGGATTGAATTCCATGTCCTTTGAAGAAGGGTTCATTAAAATAATATGATTACAACACTAGATATCATTAAATCACATTATAGTAGGATATCACTTGGATAAATATTGAAGCTTTGCCTAATTGTTGCATTATGAATATATTTTTTTAACTATTGTTTCCTTGTACTCTAATATGACTAAATTTTTTTATATTGATTATGTTTTTGAAAAGTTAAACAACATTTACAGGGCGTTGTACCCTACACAACGAGCCACAATGGCCAAAAAAGGACAAGTCTTAAACAGCTAACATAAACAAGAAAAAACAGAGACAACCCAAAGGTAGCACATCAACAGTCGAGAAACAGCCGACAGACCAGCACCAGGAGCAACTAACTGGCATCGTCCCAGTTCTATGGATTCGATTATGTTATGTGTATTTTTGTGTATGGATTTGATTCTGACAAAGTTAGTAGGTGTTGGTTTGAATTAGGTGGCAATGAAAATTGACTTATTTGGTAGACTTGATATAAAGAATGAGTATTAATGTTAGTTGAGCTAAATGTATATATGTATTCAAAATTGTATTGTATTAGTGTAACCATGGGATGATAATATGATTATCATATATGTTGGTATTAATAAATGCAACATTCAATACCTTGTGGAAAATTTGAATGGTGGTTATATAGAGATCTAGTTTAATTCCCTATTTATCCTAATGGTTTTGTATGAAGACTTGAACTGGTGATTACTTTTATTTTTGTAAGTATCATAATTTATTTGATAAATGGTCACAATATGTCTATGCAATCAAAGATAATTTGGTATTAAATAGTAATCTAGATTTTGGAGTTGTATTATAAATCAATAAAATTTGGGAGTTGTGGCTTGTTTTGGGATGAGTGTTGGTAAATACTGACTTATTACACTATTTGGTCTCAAATCCTTTCATGGTTTTCCTTATAAAGTATTCCTTCTATTTCACTTCCATGAGAAAATTCACTTGATAGGTTATGGAGCTCCAAGTTTAAGAACCTATGTTCATATTCCTTTACATTAATGTGTAGAGAACTACATGGGACTTTGATCGTGTTAATCGTGGTTTTAGTAAAACCAACTTCAAGTAAAATGATATACACTCTACTTCTCTTGAAAAGCTAAGAGATCAACTCCAAGTTACCTTTTTAGTTAGGTCTTGATTGTGTTGGAAAACCTAAGTGGTCTATGTGATTTGTTTAACTAGGGACCTTTTTTGTTATAATCAAACAAAATAGAGGTGTGCAATCAAAAAAATTTGGATCAAAAAGTTAGATCTTTAAAGTTTAGATAAAAATTATTTATCTAGCCTATTCTACACTAATCTAATATATCCTAAACCTACCCTAAAACTACTAAGGTGCAAACAAGATCAAAATATAGTTAGGGTTTAGAGAAAATAAATTGAAAGTGAAATGAACAATAAAATGAATGAACAATGACAAGATTTAGGTTTATTTATTAACCCTAAAAGGTCTGATGAAAACCAAAGAAACCAACATTGCAACAGTATTGTATTTGCACAACCATCCACAACATTAGTGCAAGAATCTAAGGAAAAACACTATGTAAATATATTTCAAATTGAATTCAACTGAACCACCATATTTATGCGTAAATTCAATACATAACTCTATTAAAAGCACGACAAGATAGATATCACCAATTCATCCACTCTTAGAGAGATAAAGAAAACAAAACCACTACCAAGGTTGAAAACACTTGAAACATAGCAAGTATGATCCTTATTCCTTGAATAGATGTATAAATTATAATTTTTAATAGGACTTCCACGCTAAAAAATTAACACCGTGTTGGTAACCTAAATTTCAACAACCCTTTACAATGTCCACAAGAAGGTTGTAAATAGCTAGTCCTAGTAGCCCAAAATTTGACCTAAGTCCTATGTTGACGCTTTGGCCAAAAATTTACAATTTACAAGTAGCAATTCATTTGGTCAGCCTTCTAGGGCCCACATTAATTTTAATTTATTTTGACTTGAATTGTGTTACAAGTATGAGTAGTTGGTGTTGTCATTGATGTCAACAGGTTTATGTTTGTGTTTTCATCAATGTCAACTATTTTATGTTTATGTTGTCATTGATGTCAACTAGTAATGGTTGAGAAGTTATAGTGATGCTTTGATTAGTTTCATTATATTGTCATCAGTAAGTGCTATTACTGTCAACCTTTAGTGTCGCTATGATAAGCTTATGTTTATGGATGTTTTTTGGTTGAGTTATTGTGTTGCATTTGGAAAGTGGTGAATATGATTAGAATGTGTTTATGGTGCTTGGTTTCCAAGTGTTTTTGAGAAAATTTCAATAAAAGAGGAAACAGTGTGTTACAGAGGTGTTATGCCATATAGAGTGGTGTTCTGGTTTTGCTTTGCATTTCTTCTATGTTGAAGATCTGCTCATATGGTTTGAATATTTTGGTGTTTATAGATGTTATATCCATAATTTCTTGGTCTGGATTATTGTGCAGAAGAAATTGTGCTCACCAATGTGTGAACTTTGTTGCAGTGCTATCTTGGAGAAATGGTTTTGCTCCGCATTTCTTCACAATTTGGTTTTTGGTCTTGCAGTTTTGGAAGTATGCTGATAAGGTTCATATCTACCTTCAGTCAAATTTATTTGTGGTTTGGTGCTCCGCAAGTTGATATCTTGAGGTACAGTGTGTGGAAGCTTATCTTGGTGAACAGGATGAGTTTTTTCTTTGGGTGAAAGTTTTTGTAAAGGAATTTGTTGGATTTCAGAGTGTTTATGGAATATTTCAGACTGTGTTTAAGTGTTGTGTGTGATATGCAATTCATCTTTGGATTTGAGGGATCATGTACTTAAATGTTAATGGTGTTTAAATAAGTTTGGTCGACCTAGGGTGTTTACACTAATTGTGGATTTGTTTCGGTGATTGTGGAAGTGTGGCATGGTGTATATGTATGATTTGGGTCTGATTTAAGGTGTGGTGTGGTATTCTTTTGTTCCTTTCCACCGTGGGAATATTTTGGTGCTAACCTAATTTGAATTTGCACGATTGAGGTTCATAGACAACCTTCGAGAATGTTTTCAAGGTTGAAGAAGGTATAAATAAGTGGTGTGTTGATGGAGGATGTGTGTGTAGAGTGTATGATGTGAAGTGTAGATTTATGAAGTGAAAATTTGTGAAGTGTAGTGTGAGCTTCAATGAGTTAGACTATTGGAAGTAGTGAGAACAAGATGTCTACAGTCTTCAAAATGCTACGAATGTGTTAGTGATGTTGTGGTGGAACTTTTTGTTGCATTGAGATGGTTTTTCACTATAACATTCTTCTTTTCTTCTTTTTGTAATTTGGTAGTGAGCCCTTCCTTCTTCTAAGCAGTGAGCCCTCTACAAGTGAGCCTATTGTATTTGTTGTTGTAATTACTTTATATTGTGAGCTAATTCTCACCGTGGTTTTTCCATTCTTGGGTTTTCCACATAAATCTGGTGTTATATTGTGCATGGTGTTGATGTGTTTCAATTTTTGTTATTTTCTCTTGTGCTAAATCATTCTAATAGATTAAGGGTTAATTAAGTTGATGTGGATTTGACTGTTTATGAGGGTTTTGATGTTTTAATGTACAATTGATTCACCACCCCCCCCCCCTCTCAATTGTCTTATGCATTCAACAATTAGTATTAGTGCAAGGTTCCTTGGAAGAAAGCTTAACCACTTGAGGTAGATCTAGGATGGCACACAAGAGAGATGCTCCTTTGTTTGATGGATCAAATTATGCATTCTAGAAGACAAGGATGGAAGGATTTCTAGTATCCCTTGGATATATAGTTTGGAAGTCTGATGTGACTGGATACATTGTGCCTACAAATGGTCTAAGCATTGATTATGAGATCAAAGGCCTATGAGAACAATGGGAAAGCAACATATGCTCTTTTAAGTGGTCTCTCTAGTATTGAACTTGTGAAAGTTATGAATCTGAAAACTACTAATGAGATCTAGAAAAAGTTGGAAAGAATTTATGGAGGAGATGATAAGGTCAAGCAAGCTAAGATACAAAATCTAAAGATCATGTTTGAAAATATGCAGATGTTAGAGGATGAAAATTATAAGCTACATGAAGAAAGTGGACGAAGTTGTCAACTCCATCAGAGAGCTTGGTGGAAACCTTGAAGATGATGAGGTGGTGAGGAAGGTACTGAAAACTCTACCTAAATCCTATCGTCATAAGGTTTCTTCTATTGAGAAATTTCATAATCTAAATCATTACTCTAGAGATTAGCTACTTGGTGTACTTTAACTACTTTTGAATTAAGAGAGTTTGGTTTAAGTAATGTAAAAGTTGAGACTTCTTTTAAGGTTGGAAAATCAGAAAAGACTGAAGAATCGAATCAGGAGGATCTTGATGATGTTGAAGCAAAATATTGTGAGGAAAATGAAAAAGGGTACTAGTAAATACAGAGATAAGTTACCTTTCAAATTTTTCAGTTGTGGAAAGATAGGTCATTATGCTTCAAGATGTCTAAACAGAGATTTGAATGACAAGAATAAGGAGAAAAAAGGTAAAACAATTAAGAAAATTTATTATGTTAGAGAAGATGTCAGTATATATGATGATGAATCTGACTATGCGGATGATGAGGATAATGAAAGCTTGTTCATTGCTATAAAAGTTGAATCTAATTATGCTAACTCTAAGAGATGTGTGAAGGAAAGTTCTCTTAAAGCGTATCATAATTCTATGGTGACTGCTTTTCATGCTAGAGAGGAGAAGAACTACTGGACCATTGATAGTGGAAGCTCAAATCATATGACCAGTGAAAAAATTAAGTTTGTTAGACTTTAGAAATATGAATGAGGTCTAGTTAAGTTTGGTGATGATACATTTGCTATGATATGTGGAAAAGGTTCTATCAATTTTGATGGAAAGCATAATAAAGATGATGTTTTGTATGTTAAGGGTTTAAGACATAACCTCTTGAGTGTTGGAAAAATGGGTAGCAAATACTATAATCTTATGTTTCAATATGATGGGTGTGAGATCTAAAAAGGCTCCAGAATGGTGGTTGTTGCTGAAAGAAGGACAGATGGAAATTTTTATCAGCTTAAAGGTGCTAATGGTCATTGTTTTCTGACTCAAATTAATGAAAGCTAGTTATGGGATAGAAGAATGTGTCAAATCAATATTGATAGCCTATTGAGGATCAATTTAGTTCAAGTTGTGAGAGATCTGCCAAAGATTACAAAGCACATCAGTGTTGTTTGCAATAATTTCATATTAGAAAGCAAGCAAGAATAAGTTTCAAAGTCAAAGGTAAATCTTCTACCAGACTATTGGATATGGTGCATATAGACCTTTGTGGTCCTACCAGAGTAAGAAGTCTTCAAGGTGACAAGTATTTCGTGCTATTGATTGATGATTACTCTAGAATGACATGGGTTACTTTTCTCAAAGAAAAATCAGAAGCTCTAGATAAGTTTAAAGCATTCAAAGTTATGGTTGAGAATGAAATGGATATGAAAATCAAGTGCTTGAGGTCTGATAGAGGTGGAAAATTCACCTCCAAATAGTTTAATAGTTTCATGAGAATTATGGAATAAAGAGGCACTTATCTATCCCTAGGACTCCTCAACAAAATGGAGTGGTTGAAATAAAGAATAGGACTGTTCAAGAAGCTACAAGAATAATGATGAAAGAGGAAAACCTACCAGAAGTCTACTTGAGAGAAACAATTCATACTATTGTCTACATTCTTAACAGAGTTCAAGCAAAAGAAAACAATGCAAAGACTCCCTATGAGTTGTGTTATCGAAAGATTCCTACTGTCAAATATTTCAAAGTGTTGGAAGCAAGTGTTATATCAAAAGAGATGAAGAAAACTTAGGAAATTTTGATACAAGATCTGATGAAGGTATCTTCTTTGGATATTCTACAAGAAGCAAAGCTTATCGGTGCTACAAAAAGAGGTTGAAGAAGACAATTGAGAGTGTAATTGTTAAAGTGGATGAAGACTTACAGAATAATTTTGTGGTGATAGATGGATATGAATTAGATGAGTCCTCTTGCAAATAAAATGACAGAGATGAAGGTAAGGAGAAATAAGTACATATTGAAGAGGAAGATCTGGAAAGGATTCCTAAGACTCCTAAGTATGTTCAAAAAAATCATTTTGAAGATTGGATCATTGGTGATAAAATAAAATGTATTTTTACAAGGAGAAAAGTTGCAATGACAGAAGAATAGGTAAATCTATGTTTTATTTCTAAAGTTCAACCTAAAATAGTGATTGAGGCATGCAAGGATGAATATTGGATCAAGGCTATAGAAGAGGAACTAATGTAGATTGAGAAGAATCAAACTTGGGAACTTGTCCCAAGACCAACAAACAAGAATGATATTAAAACTAAGTGGGTATTCTGGAACAAACTGAATGAGAATGGAAAAGTAGTGAGAAATAAGGCAAGGCGTGTGTGTAGGTCTACTCACAAGTAGAAAGAATAGATTTTGAGGAGACATTTTCTTTGGTGGCAAGAATGGAAGCTACCAGGATGTTTTTGACTTTTGTAACACAAGGATTTCAAATTTTATCAAATGGATTTTAAGTCTTCTTTTTTGAATTATCAGACAAACTAGATATGGTATGCAAATTGAAGAAGGCATTGTATGGATTGAAGCAAGCTCCTAGAGCTTGGTGTGCAAGGTTGGACAGGTACTTGATACAATAATTCAATAAAGGTACCACAAATAGGTATCTTTATTTAAATGTTGAAAAATATCAAATCTTGATTGTGGTTGTGTATGTTGATGATATAATCTTTGGAGGAAATGAAGCAATGTGCAAGAAATTTGTAAAAGAGATGCAGAAAGAGTTTGAGATGTCTATCTTTGGGGAGATGAATTTATTCCTTAGACTGTAAATTAATTAGACAAAGAAAGGTATATTCATTTCACAATCAAATTACGTCAAAGAAATGTTGAAGAAGTTTGGAATGGAGGATTCTAAACTAGTATGTACTCCTATGGTTATTGGTTGCAAGCTAAGTAAGAATGATGAATCTCCTAAGGTTGATTAGAGGAAGTATAGATCAATGATTGGAGGACTATTATACCTAAATTCCACTAGTCTGGATATCATGCATAAAAAATTTATTGTGGCTAGATTTCAAGAAGATCCTAGAGAGTCACATGTTGCAGCAATGAAGAGGATATTTAGATACTTAAAGGGCACTCTGGAACATGGTTTGTGGTATCCAAAGGATACTGATTTTTCTCTAAGTGCTTATACAGATGCAGATTGGGTAGGATGTGTTGATGACAGGAAAATTACAAGTGGGGGTACATTCTTTCTTGGATGCAGATTGGTGCCTTGGCTAAGCAAGAAGCAAGATTCGGTATCTTTATCTACTACATAGGTAGAATATATTGCAGCAGCATCTTGTTGCACACAAATGTTGTGGATGAGGAAAACGTTGAAGGATATCAGAGTTGTATATGATGAACCAATTTCTATCTTTTGTGATAATACAAGTGCTATTAATATTTCAAAGAATTCAATAATGCACTCAAGGACAAAACATATCTCAATCTGGTATTACTTTTTTAGAGAGAAGGTTGCAAAGAATGAGGTAAAGCTTGAGTATGTGCCTATAAAGGATCAGGTTGCTAATATATTCAGTAAGGCTCTTCCTAAGGATACTTTTGAGTATCTTTAGGATAAGTTAGGGGTTATCACTCCTCCTTTGAACTAGATGCATAATGATATGCATCAGTCTAGTGGATTTCAAGATTCATTCTTTGTTCTGGATTGATGTTGGAGGCTACCTCTCAGGGGGAGTAGGTAGTGTCTTTGTTGGTTGTTGCAGTCAGGGGGAGTAGGTAGTGGCTTTGTTGGTTGTTGCAGTCAGGGGGAGTAAGTGTTGGTGTGCACATCGATGTTGTCCTTTGTCAACTATTTCAAAGGATATGTGCAGTGGTTGTTTATTGATATAATTTTTTGTGTGCTCCTAAGGGGGAGTATGCAAAGCAGTAAAAAGAAAAGGTGGTTGCAAAACAATTGTTGCCCCTTATAGTTATTTCCTTTTGGGGAGAGAGAAAGTATGTGTTTGATGTCAAAAGGGGAAAGTGATGCAAATATGTTTCCCTTTTCCATCGATGTCAAAGGGGGAGAGAGAAAAATGTGAAAAAGGAAAAATTAAATCGAAGGAGAGAAATTAAAAGGGAGAGAGAAAATTGGTATGGATTAATATGGTGATGATTAGAGTTGTTATGTTTGTTGTCGATGGTTTTTCACATCATGTGCAGCCATTAATGACAAAGGGGGGTATTGTTGCAATTATGAGTAGTCGGTGTTGTCATCAATGTCAACAGGTTTATGTTTGTGTTGTCCTTGATGTCAATTGGTTTATGTTTGTGTTGTCATTGATGTCAACTAGTAATGGTTGAGAATTTATGATTATGCTTTGATTAGTTTCATTGTGTTGTCATTAGTAAGTGCTATTGGTTTCAACCTCTAGTGTTTCTTTGATAATATTTTGTTTTTGTATGTTGTTTAGTTGAATTGTTGTGTTGTAGTTGGAAAGTGGTGAATATGATGAGAATGTGTTTTTGATTCTTGGTTTCCAAGTGCTTTAGATAAAATTTGAATAAAAAAGAAAACAGTGTGTTGCAGAGGCGATTTGGCATACAAAGTGGTGTTCTGGTTTTTCTTTGTATTTCTTCTATGTTGAATATTTGCTTGTGTGGTTTGCATATGTTGATCAAATGTGTCCATGGATGTTATACCCAAAATGTCTTGGTCTAGATCATTGTGCAAAAGAAGTTGTGCTCACCAATGTGTGAAATATGTTGCAGTGTTGTCTGGGAGAAATGGTTTTGATCCACATTTCTCCATAGTTGGTTTTTGGTTTTGTGGTTCTAGAAGAATGTTGAGAAGGTTCATATCTATCTTCAGTTGAATTTTTTTGTGGTTCAGTGCTCCGCAAGTTGATTTCTTGATTTACAGTGTGTGGAATTTTATCTAGGTGAACAAGATGAGTTTGTTCTTCAGGTGAAATTTGTTGCAAAGGAATTTGTTGGATTTTAGAGTGTTTGTGGAATATTCCAAATTTTGTTTAAGTGTTGTGTGTGGTCTGAAATTCGTCTTTGGATTTTTGAGGAAGTGTGTACTTAAATGTTAATAGTGTTTACACAAGTTCGGCCAACCTTGGGTGTTTACACTAATTATGGATTTGTTTCGGTGATTGTGGAAGTGTAGCATGGCGTATATGTATGATTTGGGTCCGATTTAAGGTTTGATATGGTCCGCTTTCATTCTTTTCCATCGTAGGAATGTTTTGGTGCTGACCTAATTTGAATTTGCATGACTGAGGTGCATAGTTGACCTTGGAGAATGTTTTCAAGGTTGAAGAAGGTATAAATAAGTGGTGTGTTGATGGAGGATGTGTGCGTAGAGTGTATGATGTGAAGTGTGGAGTTGTGAAGTGTGAATTTGTGAAGTGAAATGCGAGCTTCAATGAGTTAGACTATTGGAAGTAGTGAGCAGAAGGTGTCAACAATCTTCAGAAAGGCTATGAATGTGTTCATGATGTTGTGGTGGATTTTTTTGTTGCATTGAGATGGTTTTCTCACTATAACATTCTTCTTTTCTTCTTTATGTAATTTGGCAGTGAGCCCTTCCTTCTTTTGGGCAATGAGCCTATTGTATTTGATGTTGCAATTACTTTATATTGTGAGCTAATCCTCACCGTGGTTTTTCCCTTATATTTTTCACGTAAATCTAGTGTTTGATTATGCATGGTGTTGATGTGTTTATGTTTATGTTATTTCTTTCATGCTAAATCATTCTAAAAAATTAAGGGTTAATTAAGTTGATGTGAATCTGAATGTTTATGAGGGTTTTGATATTTTAATGTACAACTTATTCACCCCCCCTCTCAATTGTCTTGTGCATTCAACAAATTGTTGCATCTTTCAAAAGAATAATAAATAATTAGATATGCAATAACATAAGAACTCTCTATACTTGACCAAATAAATGACTCGGGAAAGAAGTAACAACCTCATTCAAGTCATTGATGTTTTTCCCTTTGTGATACTTGATCTTCATTTGTTTTTAAAACACTAATTTCTTGATCTTTCTCTATAATTCTCAAAATTTAGTAAGGTCCTAGAAATCTCGAAATGCAACCTTCTTCCTCATAAATTTATCAATTTTTTGCTCTATCAATTGTGTACTGAGAGAATTTGTGAACTCCTTGATATTTTGAGCTATTGGAAAAACCAAGGAGTTCTCCCAAAAAGTACAAGGAATTTCCACAATAAAATTTTCTTTGTCATGGAAGAATCTAATGTGTTCTTTTTGGCATTTATTTTAGCTTTACATCCCTTGAGTACCTTTGTTTTAAGCTTACCATCCTATAACCATTCTACCAATAAATATTGGCCCTCTTTATTAGAAATGTCTAATTGGCTCAATTCACCACAAGTAAATTCTTTCATTATTTTCAAAATTGGGAGATATTCATCCCATACCAACATATCTTCATCAATAGTACTTTCAAATTCAACTACTACACTTGCATCATTTGTAATAACTTATTCCTAATTATTACTTATTTAAAATTATATTGTAAATGACACATGAATATACTCCAAATTAAAGAGACATAACTAGTGGCTACACATGTCCATTAAAAAGGAGTCAAAGATTCTTATATTCTTTTCAAAAGTCAAATTACAATATCATGTTCACTTGGTACCAAAGGCTATAATATCATTTCAAGGTACATTTATCATCAATTACTTAAATGATAGTTACATCAAGTTAAACATAGACTATATTAGTCTAGTGAACATTAAGGTTCTTCTTCTTCGCTCGCCTCCACTAGTGGACAATAACATGGTTGAAGCACTTTACCATCCAACTACGAAGCTTACGCTTCCCTAGTATTCTTTTGACTTGAAGAATGCCCAACCCAGCATGGGGAGTTTAGCAAAAGAACAACCTGCAAGGTGGAATCTGGTGCATTCCCAACATCAACATGCAAATTCTATCTTGTATGCTAGAAAAAAGAAAGTGCAAGATCTATGCTAGGAATGGCGGAGAGTGAAATCATAGATTTCATTCATTCATACATAATGAACAATATTGCTTGGCCAAGCATAAAAGTGTGTTGCAACAACAACAAACAATAGGTTCTAGTAAAGAAAACCTATACTCTCTGACCCATTTCGGCACTCATCCTGGAAGATAACTTTCTACTAAACACCTATCTACCCTCTAGCAACAACTACCTATAGATGGTCTAGTCAACTAAGGTATCATTGTTCTATTTCAACATTCAAATTACTTCATAAATGTCTATCAAAATGTAAAGTAAGCTTTATCTGAAAAATAGATTTATGACTAACGGAGTAATTCATCATTTAGTCACTTCATTCTTATGACTAATTTCTACTTATCATCTCAAGCATTTTCCATTAAAATTAAAGTACTAAGGGAAAAACAAAAGAAGGTATGTCACAAGTATGTGTATGTACATAGACAAATTCTATGTGTGTACACATATATGTGCCTACTTATGTTTGAGTTTGTGCATACATTCTAAAAAAATACATTAATTCAAATTGTGAACTTAAATAGTATTCTATTTGACCTTTCATTGTCAAGTGAACAGTACAGGCCTTACAGTTTCATACATACTATTTGAGCATACATTTACCATTTCCTTCTAAACAGTTGCAAAACTAGTTGTTTGCTTAAGTACGTTCTTCGCTTAAACAAAAAAATTATTATTCCCACTATACAGTTATAAGCAAGTTGCTCACATATGCACATTTACCATTTAAACAATTATAAATTGAATGGAGTTGTAATGCAATAGAACATTCATATTCTCTTTTCTACAATTCAATTTTTTTTAAAATCAATAATATCACTACTCTATTACAGATCTCTAGTTGTTCTTATGATAAATGATCACTTTTACAAGCATATGATTCACTATCAATTAGAAGAAACAGTATGATTCTTTCACATTGTATAGAAAATATTGAAGTACAAATCTGCCTTGTATCAAGCATAAGGACAATATGACAATATTCAAAAGAAAATATTGATGCTCAATAGACTATAACATCAAGCTATTAGCCATCTCCTACTGGTCAAGATCATCTTAATTATATTCAAAAAAAATCCTATGTACTTTACTGTCTATTACCATGCATGCAAGGATATTCTACATGTTGACCTTGATTTCATTTCAACATTGTTTTTCTATCCACCATCCTCATCAAATGAGGTCGGCTTCATAGCAAGACATGCTACATTCATTCATGGCTTAAAAACAATAAACACAACCCTTCCCATTTGATGCTATCGTCCCATTTTAGTATCAAGGTTCGATATGAAATACAAGAAAATACAACATTCAGAGGGGTCTTTTATTTCCCCTGGATCATAATCGATCCCAAATATACATATAGGAGGAATCACTTATATTGTCATCGAATTAATTTGGATAGCCCTATGGGCTTAACATTTAAAATAACATGAGTTTATGACTGGCTCTTAAAGCATTATGAGCCTTGGCAGCCACTAGGGTGGTGAACAATCATAAGAAAAAAATTACAGGGTTACAAACCCTCTTCTAAGGGAATCCTTAATTGATCCCCATATCTATTCATTCACAATGAGTTATAATAAAATGGTACAAAGTATACGAATGCCATCGTATGGCATGCTCATGTGAGTGGCCTCAAGAACCACCTGAGCTTAACACTCAAGGGCTCAGCTTAGCTCATAGAGCTAGTTGCATGGCTTCCTAAAAGAAAGATCCCATACACATAATGCAAATAAGCAACCCGCGGAGGTCGAAACTATGTCATTCGAACTAAGCCCATGGTTTCTATCAAACGTACTCACAGAAAAATGAAAGAAATTGATATACATAATGAAATTTGTTATTGTTTGATAATAAAGAAGGAAATAATGGAAATAAAAATGAGTTTATATTTCTTGCATGGTTCAGATTACCTCAATATCAAATCGATTAAGCTATCCCTAGCTTTTTCCTTCGAACTCCTCTACTTTTTCCTTCCTACGACCCACCTTTTCCTGTGATTTTCTTCGCCACACTGCCTGTGTGTTATTCAAAATGGAAACAACGGCCTGAATTTTGCATGCCTAGGGCAGAGGCATTATGACCTTAACGTCGGCCACTACACAATTCAAATATAGCCACTAAATTGATGGCAAGCCTTACTACCATCATCATATTTGTTTTTAATTATCAACCCGATATTAGTATGATATCGGTTATCATTTGAATTCAATACTTATACATTTGAATAAGCATTCAAATATACATATATTTATATATATGTATGTGTATATATTCATAGTATATATATATATATTTATTTATTTATTTATTCGTATTTCTATGTTTATTTAAATGATTCCCATTCTCATTTACCATACTTTCTACATTTGCATATACACACACATATATACATTTATATATATATATATATATATATATATATATATATATTTACTTCCATGTGTAATTGTTTGTTATGGATTACGAGTTCCATACAATATTACTTTCAATAGATAATTTAAATTCAAATTCGAGAATCTCTATATATATAAAGAAATTTTATTTTTGTTTCATCAAACACAGAGTTTTGAATGGATAATTTTCATATCTACAAGCCATATATTTTCAAACACGGAATTAGTTCAAATCAAGAAATTGTCATTCTTAGACATATGCAATTTGATTTAAATGCAATTCATTGTTCCCTTCTATGGTGTGTGCACCCAGATTCCAACTGGCTTACCGTTCTATCCAGCTAAACAATCCTACTTCAACCGTGTTCTCATCCTTCATCATGTCACCCTACTACTGCACACACTTGCAAAACAATTATTAACGTTCAATCCTTGATGACATATATAAAAATAGTTTTCAGAATTTCATAAATTCAAGATTAGTCAACTCCTCATATTCAACATGCGAATATTCCAGAATCTCCATTTAATATTTAATTGAATTTCATCAACAATTCAATTTTTCATATTTAAATAATATGCAATAAAATTTAGTTATGACATCATCACTAATGTTATTATAGGATCTCAATGCTTCTATGTTTACCTTGCTACCTAGGGCTTTCAATGCATCTCTCCATGCAGTGGTAGCAAGAATTAGTCCCTCTAGATCTAGATGTTGAGCATCATTATTTAGAGCTACCAATATGGATGGAGAAGGGGAACTAGTCAATTGGGCCCACCAGATGACTTATATAAGAGGTGGGATAAATAAACTAAGCCTTCAATGCCTCCTTGGTTTTTCATCCTCTCCAAAATGGTTGAGACAACCACCTATAAAGTTTGTTTATCTTCCTCTCTCTCTAGTGTCCCAAGTTGACATGTTGCACCAAGTAGTCTCTAGGTTTCATTTGTGATTTATCTTTGTGTAGCCCTAGCACCCTAAGAATCACTTGTGATAATGGAGATTGTCATTTCCCTCTTTTTCTTTGGTCGGGCCTTAAACATTTCCACCACAATTGAGAATTCATCTTCATCATGTGCATAGGTTCCCTGCCTCTTTTCAACTACATGATTCAACCACACTAGGATCCCAAATGATTTTTCCTATGTAGAGTGAGGAGGAGAAGGAGAAGGATTCAACATGGTATTCCTAGCAGTACCTTGGGATTCTTCACCTTGCTCATCATGTGTTGAAGCCATGTCCTAGGCTAGGTAGTCAATATTTTCAATATTTTCCTCAGAGGCAAGGGAACCTTCAACTAATATTTTCTCCTCCATTTCTCACCATCACCTTCAAGTTGATTTTTTGGTTTTGTGGCTTGGTAAGGTGACAATACCTCTATATCTGGGGAAGAAGGTGGAGGAGTTGGAGTTGGATTTTTAAGTTATGGAGTTGGGGTTTGAGATGGTGATTAACTTGGTGGAGGAATTGTTTGAGAAGGTTGAGGAGGAAGAATGGTTTTACAGGGTGGAGATGTAGGAGGGGGTGATGAAATGGTTCCCCTAGACATAGGTGAAAGAGGCACCTAAGTGACAGGAGTAGGTTGAATATCCACCCTTCTCTTGAATAGAGGCACATGGTACTCATTGTAATTGGACTCAATTTTCATATCCTTTTCTTTTTCTTTCCTCTTGGTAGTAGCTCTAGTTTCTCCTACTTGGGTTTAGCCTCTTGTGTTGTAACTCTTGTTGAGGACTCTCCCATGTCAATCTTCTTCTTCTGAGTCTTGGTATTTTGGTATGGGTTCAACATGGCATAGGGTTTCTCTATCCACTCCAAGAATCTATTCACCACCACCCTATTCATGGTGTCCATTGAGTAGTTCTTTGTTACTGACCAGTTGATATCACCAATTGGCTCATTGAATACTTTATCTCTATTATAGGAAGGGTGCAAAACCTTTTCCATCATCCTTCAATTTATTGGGTGGATTGGACACATTACACAACCTAATTATATCCAAGCTCAACTTGTTGTCATCTCTTATTCTACATGTTCATCTAGGTAGTCAACCCAGAGATCTTCTAGTGGAGACTCATGTTTATAGTAAGTTTCAATCAATGGGCTTATTTTCCCAGTGGAATCATATTTTTTTGTATATTATTAACCAAATCCATCTCCAATGGGTTCATTTCTAATTTCATCATCTTATCATTTTGCATGTTGGTACAAGAGTAGACTCCAACCTTGATGGGGAAGACAAATCTAGCATTATGCTTTTTGGCCACCATCTTTTGGATTTCAGACACCTATCTACAAAGCTCCAACAAGATGATTCGATCACTAGGTTACCTTGGCAGCTTGTAGGGTGCCTTGTGGAACCCAACCACCCTAAGATAAGTGAATCCTCTAAATGAGATTATACTGATTTCTCCAATTTTCAACTCATTTGTTGCCTCCAATGATAACCTCTTTGCACAATCAATTATAGTCCTCAAATGACTGCATACACAAAGCATCATTTACTATGCAAAAGTTCTAACTTTTCTTGAGCTCCAACTAAGGAAAGTGATCATAAACCTTGGTCTCTCCTAACTTGAGATTACCAACCTATTTTAGCTATAAAAAAACTAGCCTAATAGGCTAGTAAGTAGAAAAGATTGGAGGCCATATGAAATGTGCTCGATTCCAACACATCTACCAATGGAGGTTTTCATTGATTATAGTTCCCCAATAAATATTATTTTCCTCCACTATCTTCATGATAAAATAGAACATCCAAGGGTGGAACTCTTGGGCATGAGGGTCCCCATATACCCTACTTACAAGTGTCATGGCATCTTTGGCATCTTCTTTGAATTCACTAATGTGTTGAATTCCTACCATCTTCACTACAAACTTCATTAGTATTTCAAGGTGTTGATTGATGAAATTGGTCACAATTTTAGTCTTATTCTCATAAAATTCCTAGGCCACCTTCATGTCGATCTTATCACATTCTGCATAAATTGGGAATCCAAAAACCATTTCTATCATGTCTACATTGATGTCAAAAATGACTTGTTCAAAGGGGCCAAACACATTTCTTTATTTTTTATCATATCTTTGGGAACAAACCAACACTAACTCTAGAGACTGGAGTGAAATTGGGAATGTAGAAGCTTGAACCAAGCCAGACTTGGCCATGCATCAATCGTTGAAATTTTTATCTTCTTCAGCATTGACCCTTTGCAGGAAATCTTGGTCATCAACACTGCCCCAAATCTATCTCATTGATATCAATGTAAGGTGAAAAATATATATATAGGTACCTTCAACCCATACTTCATCTCCTTGGATTTTAATACAACCATCCACACAAGCCAAATATTAGAGAGCATCAAACAATCAAACTAAGGAGAAGTGATCTTCATAATCAATTCCATTATAATCAACACTTAACCTAACTTAGAATTTAGTTCAATGTTTATGTCAAGGCCTATAGTTAGGCTTTGATGATTAGCCATAACTCATCCTTGGGCAGAAACAATCTAAAAGGATTGATATTGAATATAGGATAGTATACATTGTGAAGATATTGAGTATCACGGATCGGACATACCTCATAACCTATGCCCAAGAGTCATGTCAAACCAAAGAACTCCAATGTCCCAAACTCGTCGAAGGTATAGAGTAAAGCATATTGGAGATAGAGTATCGGGCATAATTTCTAGCTCATGGTCAAAATGGTAAACCATCGAAGGAAATTTTGACAACTTGATCTTGATGAAGGTATAAAGTATAATATATGAAGGATTGCAGATCGAGAGTACCACATATCACATGCCTAAAGGTTAGACTATCAAAGGAGACTCTGACACCCCAATATGTTCAAGATATAGTGTAAGGTTTATCTAGAGTCAATAATAGGCATTACCATTTAACCCATACAAAATAGTAGGAAAAACATATGAAGCCTATTCCCGTAAGTTTTGCTAAGTAAAGGCATTGAGGATCAGGAATCAGGAATATTGCCTAACATATGCTCTTCAAGGGAGGTCCAATCGACCAATTTGAAAGACCTAGTGCATACAATGTTGGAGATCAAATATTGGAGCGATCGCCTAACTTACGCTCAAAGGGTATACTGACCTAAATAAGCCCGATCAACCAATTTTGAAAGAGCAAATATAAAATGTTGGAGATTTATGGTCATACCAACTTTAGGCATCATGCCAGAATGGTATGGAGATATTAAAAGGTTTGATGGCCCAAAAAGGTAGTGTGATGTCATCACAAACAATCTTGAAAAGGTGCATCACACCCAAAACATATTTGACAATGCAAAAAAAAACAACAAAGATGAAAAGGAGAATATGAAAAGTAGAAGGGAAAAAGTGAAAACAGTGAAACTAAAGGTGAAAAACACCAAAACAAACCAAAAATCAAATTTTTAGCATGTAAGACTAACTACAAGACAAACAAAAAAGGGAAACAAACATCTAAAAATATAGAAAGGAACACCATTGAAGCACAAACATGGCTGGACAGAACCCTACTTGCTAAGGAAGTGGGGAGGGAGGTTGCACAAATGCATAGAAAATGATCACACAAAACTAGATATCAATCAAATATGCATGAGCAACTCCAACTCACAATAGGTATTTGTAGCAAGGGGACATCGCTAAAGTGCTTGGTAGATGAAAATCATAAAGTAGAAAGAACAAAAAAAGAAGGCAAACCAGCAATAAAAATAATCTCACACATGCAAGGGAAAAATAACATAAATGAAAAAGCTTATCATAAACACAGAGTTGAGGGTAGGTTGGGGATACATTGTATCCCATGTTGAGTGTCAGGACATCGAAGGTTCTCTTACAATCATGCCAATATGACCAACTTTGAAATTCCAACAAGGGTGACACATCAACCTAATGCAAACCATTTGCGATTGAGGTGTCAAGGATTCCTTTATAGTCATACCAAGATGACTAACCCTAATAATTTGACAAGTACCTAGGCATGCAAACAAGAACAAAAGGAAAATGTTGGAGTTTTGAAATGCTTCTATTATCATGCCAAGATGACAAACCCCAAAATTATGATGAGTCAAAAAAAAAAGGAAACACTCAAGCCCAAAACCAAGACAGACAAAAACAAAAGAAGACAAGGGGTCCTTGTTTTTCCAAGTCAAAATGGGGTGTGGGTGCAAGGCACAACAATTCTCATTTGGAAATGGTTATCTAGGAAATCATTGGGTAAAGGATACCCTTATGAACCAATTCTATAAGGGAGGGATTTTGGGAATAGCCCCAAGGCTTAGGGTTGTTCCTAAACTTGATCAACTTCCCTTCTTTAGTATGTTTTAGCTTGTGCTTGAATTTTTTATTAAATGCCTTTAAATTCACATTTTTAATTAATGTGTTTCCGCTATATAGGTATGAGCCAATAAAAGAAAATCCATAATCATCAAGCTTATCTACTCTAAAATTGGTGTGTTGTCTTTTTAGAGTCTAATCCAACATGGGATGAACTTTAAGAGTTATAGTCATCATGGTCTATCTCTAATATGAATGTATGAGAATGAAGCTTTAGACTTATTTAAACAATAATTAGAGTTTTGTGTGCTAACTACTATGACATCATGTCTTGGCTCAAAGATAAGTTTGGGAGGATATTGTTGCAAGGTGTGTGCCCTTGGTCTCCTTTGTTGTGCAGTGCACTCGAGTTCGTGGCATGGCTTAACCACCTCTCATGGATTCATTAACTTTGTCAATTGTATCGGGCATTAATAGGTCGATCTTTTGTTGCAATGACAATCGTCTATGCAACAATTGGTATTAGAGTTTGGATCAGGTTTGAACCCCTTGCTTTCAATAGGGGGGATTGTTGCAAGGTGTGCGCCCTTGGCCTCCTTTGTTGTGAAACGTAGCACTCTAGTTCATGACATGGCTTAACCACCTCTCGTGGATTCATTAAGTCTAGAGGTTGTATCAGGCATTAACAGGTCGATCTTTTGGTGCAACAACAACCGTCTGTGCAACATATATAGGTTAGCCTCAAGATATTTTTGAGGTATATTATTTTAAGAAATAAGGGCATGATAAACTTTGTCGTGGCATGGTGATAAGTGAGTTAAATAAATTCGGTAACTTTGTATCTAATGATGATGTTGAATTAAGTTATTATGATCTAAAAGTGTGAACAACAATAAAACTTTAGGGAGGATCAACCTACTCTAAATATGTGCCTAGATCTATGTTGAGTTTAGGATCTAAAAGTGTAAACAACAATAAAACTTTAGGGGGGATCAACCTACTCTAAATATGTGCCTAGATCTATGTTGAGTTTAGGATGGAATTCCTCATGACTATATTTGCCAACAGTGGGCAATTAACGGTAAGTATTATCGAATATAGTATCGTATTTTTCCTTTATATGTGTGTGTGTTAGGTAGTTGTATGGTATGCTTTATGATTGGTAATACATAAATTGTTATGCCCTCAGAAGTAGAATATTGTTTAATATTGTTTAATGTCAAAAATTGCACACCCTTGCAATTTCACATTATGTTTTGTGCTCACTTTGGCATCTAGATGTGAATTGTCTTAAATCAAAGATGTTAGCTTCATGTTTTTATGATAATCTAAGCTTTCTTAATCCATTTTTTTTGAAACAGGAGCGCACCGAACAGACATCCACACAATGCACTAACATTTCATGAAAATTCATGATTCTAGTGGTTGTTTGACCATTACTCTTTCCTTGCCATCATTGGAGGTCGAGAAGGTAACATCTCTACAAACCACTTAAACAGTTGCCCAACCCTTCCTTCTATTCTTGTGAACTTGGAAAAAGGGAGATATTTTATTCATTATATCATTTTTCAAAGAATTGTTTTGAAGCTTTATCTCTTGGAAGGAAAAATCAACAACCTTCATAGCTACTCTATGAAACTTTGCCAATATATTCTATATATGAATACAATTTGATTTTTCAAGCAAACTTCGTAAGATTGTGGAAACAATTGAAGCAAGGCATGTTCTTCTTGGTGTATATCAAATCTTCAATGTGACATTCTTCGTGTTGCATTGCTCCCATTCTTTTATTGTTTATACTCATCTTTGTTTATGATCCATAAGTGCTAACAATCCTTGCATTTAAGATATTTTTCAATCTACATTTTGTTTTTGATAAAATAAGCAGCATTTTCAAGGTGCTGTACCCTTTACACAAAAATCCCAAAGGGCCAAAAAGAGCTAGTTCAAACAAGGAATGAACTAGGAAAATAGGATAGACCACACAGAGAAACAGCTGACAAATAGCCGTCAAATCATAGATGAAGACTAGACAACCCCAAAATCTAAGGGAACTAATCTGACTCCCTTAACCCTAGGTCGCGAAGATGCGACAGATCGAGGGAGTCCCTTCTTCTTTCTCAACACAACAGACCAAGAAGACTCAAAATCCAAGTCCACTGAGCAAGGCAAGAGGAGCGGATCCACAGTAGCCACCAAGGGAAAAGAGCCACCACTCAACAAGGGAGTCGACAACGCAGGGGAGGAAACAGGATCAATCGATGGACCAATAGAGGTAATCAACAATGTTCAAGCAGGCTCAAACATAACAACATCAGTAGATCGAGCCAACAGTGGCTCCACGGAAGGGATAATCGGAAGATGGGCTGACACACGCTCCTGAGAGGACTCAATAGGGTCGACTAAGCAGAAGAAACTTCCAAAGGAGGAGAACCCACCGTGAGGTGATCCAAGAGAGCATCCTTCCACCAAGTAGCAACGCCCTTGTGGTGAGCTTGTGGGCAACTAGAGGCCAAATGACCCACAGAGAAGCATCTCCTACACCGAAAGGGGAGACCCTCATAGTCCAAGAGCTACTTCTAAGGTTTGTCCTCCACCAATAAGACTACATCATCATGGAGAGGTTTGGATATGTCTAAATCAACTAATATACGAGCTACCGTAGTATGCCCAAGCCCCTGAGTCGTAGAGTCCACCATTAAAAAGCATCCAATGGTGTTGCCAATAGCTTCATAACATGAATCCTCCCAAAAGTGAAGAGGGAGATTCGGCAAACGGACCCAAAGAGGTTTGGTGATAAACGGCTTTGTAACGAGATTGAAAGAACAAGACCAAGGTTTGATGGATAGTGAATGAATCCACCACATCGATCCCCTGTCCAGCACACAGTTTCGCTCTATGGCAAAGGCGGAGGTTGCTAAAAAGAAACCCCTTGCACTGGGATAGAGCTCAATTTGTCCAGAGACCACCGGCTTCGAAGAGATGGAAATCCAGTCACGGAAATCAAGAAGGGAGGGCCACAGGCCATCAATCTACATTTTGTTACTATCATTTAGCATCTTCATTTTCATAGCATTTTATCATTTATTTCAAGAAAAATTTCTCAAAAACAAGGTTGTCCATGGAGGTCAAAAGACCACTATGGGGTTTGACTAAGGCAAGCCCCTAAACAATCACCAAAAACATTTTCTTTTCTCCTTTATTGCAAATCTATTAGAGAAGTTGAGCTCATTTGGTGAACTCTTTTCCAATCCCTTTGCTTCTTTTTTCTTTTTGTTTTATTTCAATACTCACATAGATATCTATTGAAATTAACCTGGTAATTCCAATTATTTCATGTTTTAGATTTTATCTTGGTATTCTATGCATGTAGGGAATTTTTGGCCATTGAGTTGTACATTCAATTACATGTTTGGACAGGACAACGCATCATGTTGGCATCATCGCACTACGTTGATGTCTTAGACAAAGACTTCCAAATTTTCACCCCAAGTTCTATGTCATCTACATTTTTCACTTTTGTTATTAGAAAGCCGCTATTATTTCTTTATTACCACATTTATTTTTTCAATCTGTTTCCTTTAAGTATTTTAGTTAGTCAACTTCATCTTTGTTCAAAATCAAAAATTTAGAAAAGGATAACCAACAGAAGTCTAAACGATAGACTTAGATAGACCTAAACACTATTGGTTTATCCTAATGTAATATGCGAGGTTACTTCATTAGAGAGAACATTCATTTGGAAAGAATTCGCTTGTTGATTAGGTTTAAGGTTTCTTCCTTTCAAATGAATGTTCTCTCTAATGATGTGATCTTGGATTGAAATTTGCATTCATCATATAACGATATTTCCACATATACATGTCTATTAGCATTAATACCTAGATATCAAATATAAACATAAGCATAAATGCAACTATGAAGACATATGAGGAGTGGCATGGGTGGATCCGCCCTAAAGTCCTTCGCCAAGCCCAAGAGGTTGTGTTCCACAATCCTCCCTCCTCGGCAACTTAGTGCTTGTTTTCTCCACCCATGTCATCATCTCAAAAGACACTTAACCTACTAGGGAAAGTCAAGGGAGCGGATAAGTGGTCTAGGCCTATCGCACCACCATGGCCTCAATGGATTCTTAAGTGGGACCTCCCACCCCTCCATGGCCCACCCATGCCTTCGGATTGGGAAGAACCTTAAGTGGAACTTCCACCCTTCCATGGCCCATCTTTTCCTTGGGTTCCAAGGGCGAAATCTTAAGTGGGGTTTTTAGGCACCACTTCCCTCAAGCCTTTCCTCCCTAGTAAGTTTGCAAACATGAAGAAGACAATCTTTTAAACAATCAAATATATTTTCCTTTATCAATGGCTCTTTAAGTTCATATTAACATCATTTCCTAGAATAATTATCATTATGATAAAACTAAGAGGGTATTGCATCAATAAACAGTTTCAACAATATATAACATATCTATGCAATTCCAAATTAAAGTAGAAATAGTTTATATCTACCATGGTTAGTCCATCCTACTGATATATATAAATAACATCCAAATTAAATGTATTTTAAAAGAGAACATTTTGATCTATACTGAAATTAGGACTGGTTACATCTAAAATGCAACAACCTCAATAATCAGATTATGCTAGGTTGTACATAAAGTTTGCATGCTCATGCATATTTGATAGAAGCATTTAGAGATTAAGTGCAAGCTAGAACTAAACAGATCGGTTATGGAGGGCATTTACTTACAGGAATCTGATCTTAATGCATTGTGATGTTATTCATCTATGATCTTTATGTTCTTATATTTGAAAAAGGCCAAATATTAATGCTAGTGAGAGTTTCATTTGAGTCACTGTATTCCTCCCAATTGTCTTCGATTTCCTACTTGCCTTTTCTCTTGTTTCACACGATGATCCTTACTATCCCTTTAAATTTCTATGCCTTAATGAGAAAGGATGTACCTCTAGAGTTTGAAATGACCCTCTTGATGGGTCGTGACCTTTAGTTAATATTAACTAGTGTTTGTTGAGGTGTTTAAGCATTTTTATTTTAGTATGGTCGTTGAGTGAGACTTAAATCTAATTGATACTCTCCTCATCGCTTCCTGTTATTTCTTTATATCTTTATGCCTTAGAAAGGAAGGACGCATCTCTTGAATAAAGACATCCTTCCGAATGGATATAACCTTTTGCTAAAAGGTCTCTACACTTAATCGTTGTTTTGTAAGGATAATAATTATTGCATTATTAGCTATTGTATATTGTTCTCCTTGCTGAGTGAGACTTAAAGCTAATTGATGCCCTCCTCATTGCTTCCTATTATTTCTTTATATTTGTATGCCTTAGAAAGGAAGGACGCATCTCTTGAATAAAGATATCCTTCTGAATGGATGACCTTTTGTTAAAAGGTCTCTACACTTAATCGTTGCTTTGTAAGGACAATAATTATTGCATTATTAGCTATTGTATATTATTCTCCTTGTTGAGTGAGACTTAAAGTTGATTGATGCCCTCCTCATCACTTCCTGATATTTCTTTATATCTTTATGCCTTACAAAGGAAGGATGCATCTCTTGAATAAAGACATCCTTCTGAATGGATATGACCTTTTGTTAAAAGGTCTCTACACTTAATCGTTGCTTTGTAAGGATAATAATTATTGCATTATTAGCTATTGTATATTGTTCTCCTTGCTGAGTGAGACTTAAAGTTGATTGATGCCCTCCTCATCGCTTCCTGTTATTTCTTTATATCTTTATGCCTTAGAAAGGAGGGACGCATCTCTTGAATAAAGACATCCTTTCAAATGGATATGACCTTTTGGTAAAAGGTCTCTACACTTAATCGTTGCTTTGTAGGGATAATAATTATTGCATTATTAGCTATTGTATATTGTTCTCCTTGCTGAGTGAGACTTAAAGTTGATTGATGTCCTCATCACCTATGTTATTTCTTTATATCTTTATACCTTAGGAAGGATGCATCTCTTGAATAAAGACATCCTTCTAAATGGATAAGACCTTTTGTTAAAAGATCTCTACAGTTAATCGTTGCTTTGTAAGGATAATTATTATTGCATTATTAGCTATGTCATATTGTTCTCCTAATCGTTAATTGAATACAACATTTGTTGTAGAGAGTTACGTATATGCCTGATTGCATAACTATATCGCTCAAATTGGAACACATTATAAGCCATAGAAGCCAAGGATGATTTGAGTCGACGTTTGTCCTCATCCAGGAACTCATTCACATGGTCAAAAAATAAATTATCGGATCACTTTATAGTTTTATCAAGAACATTGACAACACCCGATACCACTCAATAGATACTCTCGTATGTTCTCCACCACACCATGTATGAATGATATGGAGCCTTGGAAAGCAATTATCAGATTTATCCTTTCATACAGCGACGCTTGGAAACCACAAATTTCGATTCATCATAAAACCAATAGCGATTATAGATGAAACTCTCGTCCTTCTCCACGACACACTCAATAAATAAATGTGACGGTGCTAGCAAAGATTTCGACCATATATTAGTAGCGCACCAATAATTCCTCTTCCTTAGAATGACTAGAGTGCCTATCACATTTTACTCCTTACGGCAAGCACAATATAATATCCCGATAATACTCATTGCAATCCTATATGTAAGGTTAAAAAGGAAAGAAAAGGAAAGGAAAGGTCCTTTTATAGTCCACGATACTAGGCAATCTGTTTTTGGGTATACATACGGCTTAAAGTATATGGGACTCCTCGTACTCCCAATATGAGGAAGCACCTACCTCGTGCTCCACAATACAAGGTGTACATACCTTACCCTTTGCAGGATTTGAACTTGTGACCTCTCTTTCAAGAGTACAAGTTCTCACTTCTCCGCCATTAGACCAACTCAAGTGTGACGATAAATAGAATCAGTTTTTAAGATAATTGCCCTTGTGCCCGATACTTAGAGAAATTTAAATCTATAAGGCCTCTTATAATATTTAAAATATTATAATGGTCACAAGTAGTATTTATACAATTATAGTATCATTTTATGTTGTGTGTTTTATGTTAACGTTTTCTTATTTGGTCACAAGTATTAATATGATTATAATATCATTTTATGTTGTGTGTTTTATCTTAACGTTTTCTTATTTGAATGTATTTATTTCTTATTAATATAGTGTTCTATAATAATATTGTTTTTCACTAATATTTAAATGTCTTTTGTTCTCTACCATTTCGGGGACATGACATGGTCAATTAAAAGGGTATAAAAGGTGCAATGAAATTGGTTATAAAAAAAAATAGTAACTAAGGGTGGTTATTACGCAATTGATGTTATCCTCACTTCTAAAATTCAAAAGTGCTAGCCAAATGATGAAACACAATACGCTACTAAGAGACAAGCTTTAGTCACCAAATTCAAGCATGCAAACTCAATTTGGGGCAAATAACAAGAAATGTGCTTCCTTGATAGCTTTGGTTGATCAATTTAAATAATCATTAAAAGTATGCTAGAATGAAAATTCACAAGCAATGATTGTTTGAAAAAATTAATAAAAGTGTACCAAACATGAGAAGAAAAATTGTAGAACTTGAGTAATCAATGGGTTGTGAAGTATATGGATTTGCTAAATGAAGAGTGTCGTTGGAAACTTTAACCAAATAATGAATGTTAACAATATTGCAGTCCAGTGTGTCGTAAGAAATACTAAATTTTAACTCCAATTTAACAAATGTGAAACAAAATATTGAAAAAGAACCTAAGCAGCCAATGGGTTGTGAAAATGCATAGATTTTCTAAATAAAGAGTAACATTGAAAATTTTAGCCAAATTATGAACATTCAAGCTATTGCAATCTAACTAGTTGTAAATGATATTTAGAAAATTCTGAAGATTGATAGTAAAATATTTGATAGCTTTAAATTAAAATTTATTATATTTTAATAGTTGCAATCTAAAATACTTGGTATTAAAGGATGTTGGAAGGAATAATTACCTAGTTAATAAATTTGCTTATATTTTTCTCTCTACAGTTGTAGGAAAATATATGGCCACCCACACTATTTTAGAGTCTTGGTTACTATTACCTCTAGAATTTAATGGGTGTTGGTAATAAGTTAAGTATTTATCAAAAGGGAGGTTTTATTTAAGATCCCCACTTAAGATATTTCCATGATATGTTGTGCATTGCCATGCTAGTGTGTGCAGAGTTTGCAATTTATAAATATGTTTCACAAGGACGGATTCTAAAATATTGTCATTGAAATACCATTCTTATGATTATAGGAATTCTTCAAATGCCTCCTTGTTATGTTCCAGCTTTCCTATTGTGCCCAAAAAAGAGGACTCCATAGAGCATAGGTATGAAAAAAAAATATTTGTTCGGAATACTAAGTTAAATCACAACATAAAATGAGCTTCCTTGTCAACAAAAGTGCGATTAATTTTCTGCTAATACATGAAAATGCATTCAAAAAATATCAAAAACACCAATTGTCCAAGCATGTGCTCAAGAATATTTGAAGAAAACTTTTTACATGACAAAGTGGAAATAAATTCTTATCTGGTACCAAGGGAAATTGTCTTGACACTTTATTTCAAGTGAACTAATCAATAAACTAGAAAATAAGATATAAGTAGAAAATAGCCACAAATAACCAGAAGATTGGTTTCAGATGAGTGTCACTTAAAGTAATGCAGAGTTTCCTGAACGCTTCGCACATAATTTTAACGAAAAACTACATTTGCACCTCAAACATTGTATATGTAAGATGTAAGAGATGATGTTATCTGATAAGCTCTTTTGCACCTCAAAAATTGCATTTATTAGGTGGAAGATTTCAGACACTTATATTCATTTTGATTATCGCCGCTTGCATTGAAGGATTAAGAAGATACAGAAATAGAGTTTTTACACTGATAGATGGTAACCTTTAAAAACACAATGTTACAGCAATGCTAGTAAGATGCAATGCTTAAGAGATGGGAAAACTATTATTGGGAGACCTCATATTTAACACATACAATGTTGAAAATAACAGCTTGATCATGCCTGTCATAAAACAAAGGCTTATATAGCACACACAACATAACATGTAATCTTGTAATAAACCACGTATGCCTTCAATTATTACATCCTTTCAAACTCAAAAGAGTTAAAAACCAGGACTAGTACATTTAATAATAAAAAAATTATCACTACCCATTTACTTAGACCTCAAAGGTAACACATACAGATATGCAGATTTCTGTAATGTAAGTGATCCTATAGATACCTAAACATAAAACATGTTAAGAACATCAAATCTTAATGAAATGAAAAGATGTAATTTTATTCCGAGATTGCAAAAGAGTAATAGCAAAGTAAAGAAAAAAAAAATAATATACACATTCAGCCCATTCGCTATAACATCTTTTTTGACATGAATGTTTCTTTTGAGAACTTGCTTATTTGCAAAGGCTTTGGAAAACACTGCACTTACATAGCGTTGGCCTCTGTCATGTTCTGCTAGGTTTTCTGATTTCATAGCATCTTTCAATCTAGTTGGTATGCACAGCCCTTAATGGAAACCCTGTACTTAAGGCATCTATCTCCCACCTCAGAAAATTTAAGAAATTACCAAGCTTGCCCATTAACAAAGCTATTTGCCACCACTTCCACGTAAGAACAAACATGCAGGCTGCACTTTTTTTCATTCTGATAAGGGATTAATAACACTCTGCCTCCTAACAAAAACCAGTGCTCAACCTGCACTTAATCAAGACAAGTTGAGATTCAAGGTAAGAATGTTTTCAAAACCTTAACAAGAAGAAATAAGCAGGTATTTTACTTATCAAACTGACAAGTTTGAGGATATAAAAGAATTTAGTGTGTCATAACAGTTGAGTGAAGTACTGAAACAAAACCCTCTTAAAGGGCCACTCTAGATCAATATGTACAGAAAGCTCTGGAGAATAAAACCGTTGTGCCTAGTCAAACATAGCCTACACAATGAAGTAACAACAAGTCTACAGCATAGTAAATACAAGACACCCAGAACAACATACAGGGCGGCCAAATCAAAGATAAACACAAATAAGCTTATCCCAAAGCTACTGATAAAAGAATAAAAGAACTAGATAAATACCAAAAGCAAAACAATGATCTGGGAGTACAATACTGAATTGGAAGGAAATGCAAGCAAACAACCAAGGAATGATTCATAATGCCAAGCACATGTACCCCTCTAGTGACTATTGTACAGTCAAGGGCTCCCAAAACGAGCTTGAAACCAAGTCTACCTTGAAGCAAATAATGGCATATAAAAACCCCAGATGGCTGTAAAAGCCAAAATTAGAACAAAATCACTACAAGTCATATAACACACTGGCTTTATCTTAGGACTATATATAGTTTGGAGCCTACAACAAGAAAGATAGAAGAATATATACAACAGAGATGTTAGTTAGATGGAATACGCTATTAATGTGATTTGGACCAGTAGAAAAGTCAAAAAACTGCTTCTCACTATAAAGGGAACATCAATGAGATGGTGCCAAGGGAGGTCCTCTTCTAAATGTGTGGAAAATCCTCGTAGAATCAGATTCTTTGATATTGACAGCAAGCATTGGCTATGTTCAAGTCAACTTTGACAAAGCATCTAAAAACAGTCCAGGACAGACAGAGTTGAATCAAACAGATGACCGAATCCCTCCAATTATCATATGGATGTTTTGGAGTTTCTACATGATTTTAAATCCATATTTAGCAACCATTGGTTTTGTTTGTTGATAGTAGCCTTCTCAATAGAAGTTTATATCTGTATTTTCTACTGGGAAGGCTACTATCACCAAGCAAACTTGACGACTGCTACAGTATGAACTTAAAATCATGAAGAAATTCCAAGACATCCATATGACAATTGGACGGACTCATAAGTTACATGATAACTCCAAGACATCCAATTCTTATTTATTCCTAAGATTGCAGACTTTCATCACAATAGAGAGCAGATCTACCTAAATTCCCTGCATTGAATTGACCTATATACCTTGAAACAGATATCATGTTCCGGCACTCTAGCCAGCAATGGCATGAATCTGGAGACCCTTGACATTTTTCATGCCAACCACCCCACCCTGCAGCTGATATGTAATAACATCAGCTATCAAGACAAGATAAGGAAAGAAATTACCAACTCGACACAGATCACAAAGAGAATTGAAGGAATTATTAATAAAGAACACCTGCATTTTGCATCCGTAGATACACAATAATGATGAAGATAATAAACCCACCAAGACATCATATACTCAAACTAGCAATGGCAGTTGCATAATGTTTCATAATAGACATAAATGCAGGTATCTGCAGATGGACTATATTAATTTTCATGGAAGTCAGAAATTGCACGGCCACTGCAATCTCCTGCCAGCATGGAAAACATTATAATACTAACAACCATTTAAACAACAATAGCTAAGAGAAATTACAAACTTTTGCCTCACTATTTCTAGCTCGCTGGAAAGCATAGCTTGAAAGAATTCTAGAGAACTCAAGGCCTTAAATGATTGCAACTTTGTCCCTCCAGTTCCCCATTGTCAACTAACCAAAAGCTTCTGAGTTGAGTAATCATCACTCTATCATAAGCTTGCTTTAACAATGACAACAGGGTGAGTAGCACTCTAGGCAAGATCTTCAGTTGGAGTCCACAGTATCTGATATAAGGTGAAGTACAATGAAACTGGCTACAAATAATTGAGCTGCCAATAGGCATAAACCGCAGTTTGGAAAACAAAGAAACATCTAAAAAAGAGATTATCCAAAGAACCCCAAGATTGGAACTCTCTCCTCAGGCATGCAAGGGTTCTAAAAGAAAGACAGGCGCACTTTCTTCAAATCCGAAACCCCTCAGCTGCGGTGATTATGGAAGACTTCAATGTGGCCTTGGTTGAAGAATTAAAAACTCATGATGTCAGCATATAGAAGAGGCTTGAAATGACAGAACTTCAAATGAGGTTTTATACAGTTTCAGATATCTGATACCCATTCACTGCACAGCTCTGATCCTGGTTAATATTTTAAATGCCCAATCTAGCTTTTATGTCAAGCTCTCAGTTATTAGCTAGTACACAGTCCATCATACTAACTTTTGCAGCTACCCAAAATGAGAACTCGTCTGCTTTTAAACTACTAAAGCCAAGAAAGCTAATAGAATCAAAAGCGAATTCATGTCAGATTTTGTTATTACTAAAGCCAGGAAAGATGATAAAATCAACTGAGAGGTCATGAATACTGATATTGGCACTAGTACTGCATCTGGGCAAGACTTTGCTTCTACTGAGTTTGAGAAA
Organism: Sequoiadendron giganteum; assembly: GCA_007115665.2. Classification (NCBI taxonomy): domain Eukaryota; kingdom Viridiplantae; phylum Streptophyta; class Pinopsida; order Cupressales; family Cupressaceae; genus Sequoiadendron; species Sequoiadendron giganteum. Next base: position 192,570,435 of record CM021107.1, on the reverse strand, counting down.
TATGTATGACTTAATTAGAATGCCATATTCACTGGTAATTTTACACAAGCTCTGCAATTGCACAGACAATATTGTCTCTGTAATCTTTTATTTTCCTAGCAAGATAGTGTATGACATAAAAAGCGGAGCAAAAGGTTAAAACAAAGAAGTTAGTATGATTTATCAAGCATCAAGATCGTCAAACCAGAGGAATTTGAGTACCCTCCTTCAAGTTAAGTTATGAAGCAAGGGAATGTGTGAAGGATGATGCCACTTAGACTAGGCATTCAATCACTACTAGTACTAGCACAACGAGTTGATTCATAATTTCATTACATAAGAGATGACAACTTGGCAGATTTCCAATACAAACAACATGCTTAAAAACTGTTGTTTATAAAACTGAAACTGAATTACACTCAGAACATTGATTTTCTTTTTTCTTCTAAATTTATTCTTGCTTCTAAGTTGTGCACTCAAGATCTCTTTAATATACTAGATAATCTTCTGGGCTTTACAAAAACTAGACAAAACAGAAGACAAAGTGCTTTACTCGAGAAACAAAAACAACTTATCTTCATGAATTTAGAATGCCTCTAAATACACAAAAAGCTAGAAATGGTAGAAGAGTCCAGTGATCAGCATAAAAAAGCAACAAAAAACAAAACTAGGACTAAGTGCTTCCAGTGCCAAGCTGTAGGAGAACAGCAGCCATGAACACATTTGAAAAGCTAACAAATATTGGCATCTTAGGTAGGCAGAGCACCAAATTAATCATAAAGAAAGAGCTAAGCTTTGACTTGAGGAACCTAAACCCCTCATGAAGCAAAAAGTAAAGATGTCAAACAAAATGTTTCATATCACTAGAGATTCACAGGATGTATCTTTGTGGATAGCTCCGGCAAAACTTATGTTAGCTCATCGGGTAACAATGTAAACAAAAATTACAGCTGAAAGGCACAATGCAAAGTCACAATAAAAGCAAACAAATAAAGTACAGTGGTTGCACGACTTCATCATTTTGACTATGCTAAAATCCTGACATGTGTCTTAATATCCTTGCCTATTTGTGAGAAGAGTATTCTGTCTGTTTCTTAATCTATATAATTTGAGATGTTTGAAGCTGGCTGCTTAGACCTTTTCCAGACAAAATAAAACAGTTCTGTTTGTCATAAAATGTATTAAAAAATGAAACATTCTCTTAAGTGATAGCTAAGGCAACATACCCTTCAATGAAAGTTGTTGAAACTTTTCCCTCATAATCCTTACAAATTTGAAAAGATCATTAGTCTGATTCAACTCATCAAGTAATTCTTCAGTACCTTCAAAGCTGGGGTCACAATCTAATACTGCTAGTACAACAAGGTATTATTATATCATTACAATTAACAAATATTAAGAAGAGAAAAATGGATCAAAAGCATGTAACAAGAAAGTCCTCTTCAACATAAAATTGTGCTTTTTTAGAAAGACCAGCTCATACTATAAAAATAACTAACTGCAATTAGTATGAACATACAGGTATAGCAGTCATTACTTCCACGATGACGGATGCTGAATGAAAACTCACGATCTGGACATATTTTGTCAACATTGACAAATATGAATTTAATGCCTAAAGAAGAAAGACAAAAAATTACTCCATAATCAAGATGTTACTGATGTGAAAATGATCAGAAAGAAAAATTGCTGGTGTATAAAGATATATTATAAAATCAGTTTTGGGTCTCTCACCATGTCCAGATTCAATACGAAAGCCAAGTGCTCTATTGTACCATGCCACAGCCTCTTGTTGCCCTCTCTTGAATCTCACATCAGGCTTATCACTTTCTTCAAGCATTGTCAAAAAAATTTCAAACAAGAAAGAAGGATGTGACTCAGAATGTTTGTAGAAGCCCACATAATCATGAAGATTAAACACAAAATCATAATCATGATCAATTTCCTTAAAATCCAAATGTCAGTGTTAATGGTGCCATTAAATGCTCTTTTTGTTGAAATGGGAACACTCTACTTTTAGTCATACGTGCAATGAACATATTGAAGCCAGCAATGGTGAACAGTAGCTTCCATGGCTTTCACAAGCTCAACTTTAACTTCAACCATCATTATATCTGGAGGCTCAACTTTGTTGAACCTGAGTCTCTATCATTTTGAAAAAGCCTGCTTTTGGGTGGAAGGATTTTTGTGTCAGATCTACCATGATTGTGTCTGGCTCAAGTGTAGCAACCATATTGTGCTATTAGATTCTCTTGTCCTCTGTTGTTACTCGTATCTCATCAAGACAGTTCTCTCCTCTTCAATTTACTCCATGAATGGATGTTTCAGTAATAGTAAGGTTGCTTTGTCCCTTTGGCTTTTAGACAATTAGCCCATTACAACAAAGATTGTTTGTTCTAGTCTTCATAACAGACAGGAAAAAGATATTAATCTAGAATTTTGTTTGTTCAATTCAGAATAAATGTTTTTCTGTATTAGGGTTTACAGCAGTTATAGCAAGTTTACAGTTGGACTTGTAAATTTAAATAAGGGAAGAAAATAAGTTCAACAACAAGCAGCCACTTTATTGTCATTTTGTTAGTTGACGACTGAGTTGCATGGAAATGGATACTATATTGGATATGATAGAATTACAAAAAAAAATCAAAATTCCCAAATACAGGTACAGCTAGATAAAACAATTAATAAAAATATACATATATTCAAATTTCAATCATGCATATATCTAAAGGTATAAACATAAATTAAAAATATTTCTTTATAAAAAAACTGATTTTTATACTTCAGTTAAAAATATTTATTATAATTATATGTCTTTAGTGATTCAAATGTGTGTGTGTGTCTGTGTGAATGAGAAAGACAAAGTGAGAGAGAATCAGTTTTTTTTATGTTTTTCTTTTCTCTAATTTTGAATGCTTATAATTATTTCATTAATACTAAACTGGATACAGCACCACATAGTGTGGTGTCATATCCAAACATATCAGATAAGGCATGTTGTGCATATTTTTCACACACGCCCCGCCGAAGGCAAGGACCCCCTTTCTTTTGCTCCTAACAGGTCGTTTTTGCTCCTAATGGGCTGTTTTGCTCTCGCCTCGTTTTGCACACCCCTATTCCCAAGCCTAGGTTTGTCATATGCCTTAAAACGACTAAAGTTCCCTTTGACCAAATTCGCCTATCTAAATTTGCTAAGTCTTTTGTCTTTGCGAGGTCCCCCTTTTGCTTTTGACTTGCTCCTGTTGACTTGGTCCCTGCTCGCTTGTTTCGCTTTTTTCCTTCATTTTTTACTTTGGGGAGAAGTTGCCTATGGATTTGGGATGTTTTTATGATGCCTAAGTGAACTGCCAAGGTTTCGTTGAGTTTTGGGAAGTTGCGGAAATTTCATTGCGGGCCGCCGTCCCTCCGTCACCGTCCGCAGAACTTCCTTTACAGGCCGCCGTGTGCGGGTCGTTGTGTGCTCATTGCCGTCTTCAAAAGGGTGGCAAACCCTCCGGATTCCCCCTCCCAAATTTCCACATTTTCAAAATGAGTCAAATCTTAAGGAAATATGTCTTGTCACTCTTTCTACCCCTTTTCCCACGTGCTAAAATTGAAAAATCTCAAATTTACTAAGTTTTGTGAAGTTCTGGGACTTCCCTTGCGGGTCGTCGTCCCTCTGTCGCCATCCGTGGGAACTTCCCTTGCAGTTCGTCGTCCCTCTGTCGCTGTTCGTGGGAACTTCCCTTGTGGGTCGTCGTCCCTCCGTTGCTGTCCGTGGGAACTTCCCTTGCAGGTTGTCGTCCCTCCATTGCCGTCCGTGGGAACTTCCCTTGTGGGCTGCCATCCCTCTGTCACCATCCGTGGGAACTTCCCTTGCGGGCCGCCGTCCCTCTATCGCCGTTTGTGGGAACTTCCCTTGCAGGCCGTCGTCCCTCCATCGCCGTCCATGGAAACCTCCCTTGCGGCCGCCATCCGTGGGAACTTCCCTTGCGGGTTGTCGTCCCTCCGTCGTCATCCGTGGGAACATCCCTTGCGGGTCGCCGTCCGTAGGAACTTCCCTTGTGGTCTATTGTCCCTCCGTTGCTGTCTGTGGGAACTTCCCTTGCGGGTCGTCGTCCCTCCATCGCCGTCCGTGGGAACTTCCCTTGTGGGCTGTCGTCCCTCTGTCACCGTCTGTGGGAACTTCCCTTGCGGGCCGTCATCCCTTTGTCACCGTTTGTGGGAACTTCCCTTGCGGGTAGCCGTCCCTCCATCGCCGTCCGTGGGAACCTCCCTTGTGAGCCGTCGTCGCTTCGTCGCCATCCATGGGAACTTCCCTTGCGGGCCGCCGTCCCTCCATCGCCATCCGTGGGAACTTCCCTTACGAGCCGTCGTCCCTCCGTCGTTGTCTATGGGAACTTCCCTTGCAGGTCGCCATCCCTCCGTCATCATTCGTGGGAACTTCCCTTGCAGGCCGTCGTCCCTCTATCGCCGTCCGTGGGAACTTCCTTTGCAAGTCATCATCCCTCCATCGTCGTCCATGGGAACTTCCCTTGCGGGCTGCTATCCCTCCGTCACCACTTCCCTTTCGAGCCTTCGTCCCTCCGTTGCCGTCCGTGGGAACTTCCCTTGCGAGCCACCGTCCCTACGTCGTCGTTCGTGGGAACTTCCCTTGTGGGCCGCCGTCCTCGATAATCTCTTTGCAGGCCGTTGTGTGCGGGTTTCTGTGTGTGGATTGCCTTTTTTAAGGGCGGCAAACCCTTAACTTCCCCCTGCTTGGTAGGCTCCACATTCGGTTTTTCCATTCGTCATCCGTCGTCTGCCTTTCGCCTTCCGCCCGTCAATCGTCCGCTGTCCGCCTTTCGCTCACCGGTCATCCATTGTCCATCTGTCATTCGCCTTCTGGATGCTGTGGTCGCCAATGCCGTCTTTACGGCGCAAACTTGTCAGGCTTCCCACTTCCCTGCCTCCGCATTGCTCCGACCCTCAAAAGTGAAATCTCCCCGAAATCCAATTTCTTGAAAAGGAAAGTTTCTCAAAATGTCAAAAAGGAAATTGTCTTGAAGTGAGAATTTTCCAAAAATGGAAATCTTTCCTAAAATAGATTTTTTCCAAAAATGAAAATTTTTATGAAATGCAAATGTTCAAAGAACCAATCAAAATCCCAAATTAATCACCGGCCCTCTCTGCTCTTACAACAGTCAAGAACATGAGAAATTACAAGAGGAAATCTCACTACAACAGTTTCCAACAAGAGAATCAAGACTCCAGCATGTCACATTAGACCTCCAAGAGATTATAAATTGTCTAATAGACTATCTCGCCGTAGGGAAGCTGAAACATTCATCCAAAAGGAAGAGAAAGAGAAAAAAATTGAAATCTAGAACATTACTGGATGCCACAACAACACATAACGAATTCATCACTTCCAACAGAGATGCAATCACACATTTAGTGCAGTTGTAGCAAATTTGCTGCAATAGATGACAAATTCGCTGCAGCAATTTATGCTTTCGCCACCTATACAACTTGGTAATTTCACCAAAACTAGCAAAATACTCTATTTAGAAAACTTTCCCACACTGAAACCTACACATGGATGTCCCATACCACTTGACATTTTCCAACATGCAAGAAGTAGTCCTTTGTCCCTAAACAAGTTAATGAGCACAAAGTTCCAATCCATTTTCATGTCACACCTTCCCAATTAGGGAATTTTTGGTCCCCAAAAGGACCAAAAGCTTAGAGACCCAGCTGTTAAGGGCAGAGGAACCCCTCGATTGATGACACATAAGCCACATTGTCTTGCACTACAATACAAACACAAACCAAAATCTTGTACATCTTTGTCTCCAACTATCCATGTGATAATAAAGTATATTCCTTGAACTTGGAGAAACTTGCTCAACATTGATTGGTTCTCTCCAAAGGGAGCAATCTCATCTGGCCACTCATCTTCCTATGAAGATTCAAGACCTTCTCACACTGCTCTCTACCTTAATAAGCATACAGCACAAAAGATTTGCAATTCTTGATGACCCGATATTTGTTAACACTCCTTTAGAATATTGCTTTCCTATCATACAAGTATGGACAGCCCAAGATTACACCACACATATTTAAAGAAGCAGCATCAAACACTATTTCATTAACAAAGTTAGCTCCAACGGAAAATCTTAACTTGTATCCCTTACTAACTAGCATATTAGCACCTTGACCCAACCCAACCTATAAGTCTTGGGGTGTTAAACAAAATTTAAGGCCTAATTTATCCCCCAAATCTTGTGAAACTAAGTTAGATTGAGAGCATGTATCAAACAAAGCATCAAGCTTCATGACATTGACATATCTTTTAGTTAAATAATGTTTCATTTGCAATATCCCAACTTTTCTACTAGTGCAAGAAAACTTAGAATCCTCCTCAGAATCCTTATCAATCTCTTTACCTTTTTTAATGACGACATTATCTTCATTTGTGGATAGAGTTTTTCTTGTTGGTGTTTTAATTTTTCAGCTAGGCTTTGAAACTCTCTAAGAGGTAGCCAACCTCTATAATAAAGAACCACAAAGGCTAGTGGCCAACTAACGGGATTCAGTCAAAGACTGACATCTCCTACACTTTTGGATCTGTGAAACCAAGGTGGGTAAACCTATGTGTGTTCATAAGAATGTTTTATGACTGGTAAGAACACTTCTTCTTACAGATTACAATCCCTATACACGCAATGAGATAGTAATTACTCTGGTATTGGCAGACAAAAGAATAATAACAGTTATTTTAGAGCAACGGGACTGAAGATTTCAATATAAGATTTGCATCTCGTAAAGAGAAAGGGTTTAATATTTTGGTTTGTTCAGATCTTAGACCACCATGCTTAGAACTACAGCCCTGTAGTAATCCTGAAGAAAAATAGCCAGTGCCTCATCCATTGGGCAGAAGTCATACAAAACGTAATCTAGATATTATGGGCATATCACCATAATGATTTACATCATGCGAATTTTAGTTTTAAAACAACACTCCTTAGCAAATCCTGAATATATAATCATAAATCTATAATTCATTTTCAAGCAATTTCATTAACTCATTGAGTTAAAGCAAGGAAATGAAGAACACATTCAAATATACCATTGAAGGTGAATGAATATATCATTAATAGGCTCATTCACAACTTATGACATACAATTAGGAGAGCAATTGTTCCAAAAAAAATAATCATTTATTGCTTTAATATATGTAATTACATCAGCATAGCTTGCTTGCTTCATAGTAACCTTGACCAGAAAAGATATTAACTAAAAGCTTCAAGAAAACTACAATAAACGAACTGACTGTACATATATTCAAACCCTCCTAGATCCAAAGTCTAACCCCTAACAATGAGCCGTGAAATCTCCTTTATAGACAGAAGAGTAACAAGCATCGAGCTACATTGTTAATTTCAAAAATGAATTTCATTCTAAATGAAATTCAAAATTACATTTCAAAACATTCCTCATCACTGGAAAACAAAGTGCACGATCCAAGGAATCAAAAAACGATTACACCCAGTAACCAGCCGGAGAGAAAAACAAAAAAGCGTCCCAGGCACACGCACGTCTATATCAACGAAAACTAACCACCGGGAAAACAACACCCAACACCAGCAATCATTAAGTCAACACACGGCCCCAGTACAAGCGACCGCTTCTAGTTCTCGCCTCAATTTGAGGCAGAACCACTTTCTTCTTTCCATCCACAACAGCACAAACTCCAGCAACTTGGCACGGTGCCATTAAAGTTATTGGTGAAACTACAAGGACCTCTTCATCAACACCCATGAGCTCGATCATGACCGCCAGGTAACAACGGTAGTTCGAGTCCGTCTTGGACCCGTTGCCATCAGAACCTGAAGAAACCATAACAGGGGACACGCAACGCTCAGGCCTTTTGCCAGTATTTTGAGGAGCAATGTCGGGTGTACCGGGAACAAGTTGTTCCTCCTCGAGCAGCAACCTCCTAGCCCTTACTCTGGCACTTCTGCGCACCGCAGATTTGTCCATTGAAGAACAATAGCTCGCAGAATACAAGAAAAAATCCACCACTTGCAAACAAAACAACTCAAAATGCAACGATAACACTGGGTAACTTAGCAAGTATTTATAGAGTGAATTGGTGCGAGGGATATTAATTGCTTAAATGCAATACGAGCATTTGAGCGATTAGTGGCTGATGTAGCCACCACAAAAGTATTCCAGGCTCACGAGGAAACGGCATACAGCCCATCATTGCACTCAACAGGAGGGCATCGTTCGCACGCAAGAAAATCAGGAGAAGATCCTCTGAAAAACCCGCGCCATTAATGAAACAAGTTACAGAGCGCAAAAATTCCTCACACGGATGAACAGTACCCCCCTTTGAATTTGAACCATTAATGCGGAACAGACCTGGAAAGTCGGACGACTCAAATCGAGTCAATGAGTGTTGAAAAATCCACATCAACACCTGGGAAAGACCACAGCCAATCACAGTCCACGAAAACAGGAGGTTGCAATCGGGCAGCAGGCCCCACCTAGCCTCCGTTGCTCCAAGAGCCAAGCCACGTGTCGCCCCTTCGCAAACCTCGCAGTACTTTAGGAACATTTACTCTGATCGTGCGAGGCCTGTAAGGGACATTCATTATTAATCCCCGTCATTAAATTCCTTCGTTGGTGAAAAGATGGCCACTTGTAACTGTTGGAACCTCGGGAAAAGGCCCCACCTCTTCGTATATGACAGATGGCGGCATCTCGCAGACCTCGCACCACCTTAGTGACATTAGCAGGAAAACCTGCGAGGTCTGCGAGGAACGGTCCAGATCACTTGTGATCGGACGATTTACCAAGCTGAATGTAAACAAATATATAATAGTGGTGGGGCCGGTCGGAAAACCCTCGACGACACGAATATTAAAAGCCAAAGTGGCAAATAGGAAACCGGTAGGTCAGGTGAAAAGGGGCCGGTAAGAGCATGAAGGAAAGGCTCAACCGGACAACTTAAGTGACCAGTTACCCTCAGTAGCAAGTCAACATTGAAATACAACGTGAGGGTTTCAAAAGTTGATAATTTATATTACCATGGGTAATATAAACCCTAAACCCTTAAGCCTCCCTTCTTACAAATTTTTAAAAGTCCCACCATTTCTCACCCTTTTTACCATGCTTGTAGGGGTTTTGTTCAAGATGTGGTTTCCAACATGAGGACTCTATATGACCATCCTTAACACAATGATCACAATGTGCAGATTTCTTCTTGGTGCTTGTGGAGTTTACCTTATTGTCCTTTTCATTGGACTTAACTACATTAGTCTAGAGGAGGAAGAACAAGCATCTATCTCAAGATAGCAAGCATGTGAGCATGCTTCATCTATGTCAACCAACTTAGAAAGCAATACAGGCCTATGGTGTTGATTATTAAAACCTCTTATATATTTCATTAGTAATTCTTCATCTAATGCATCTTCACCCATTTGTACAGCCCTTCTACAAAATTCACTAGTGTATTCTTGTACACTTTGACCTTTTTGCTTAAAAAATTGCCATTCCATACTCTTTTCTTCCTTATGGCATATTGGATAGAATCGCTTCCTAATTAATTTGTGAGATGCTCCCAAGATCTTATAGAAGTCTTTTTCTTGGCCATGGAGTACAAGAGAGTCTCAAACCAAGACAAAGCATGTTTTACTAACATCTAGCAAATGATATATTTTTATCCAAAGTGAGAGTATGCATAGTAAAACATAGGTGAAGTTGAGTGATCTTGTTGTCAAGTTTCTCCACATTCACAACACCTTCAAATGGTGGTATCTCAATCTTGGCCTCCACCTTGAATAGAGGTTTGTTAGGAAGACTCTTCACTTGTACTCTCATTCTTCATTAGAATAAGTTGTATCCTTGCCTTCACCCCATATATGCCTCCACCAAGCTCTTCATGGCCTCCATGCATTGAGATAGGCTTACAATGTCAAGCCACATCTTGAGGAATCTCACTCCAACATCGAATTCTTCTTCCTTTGCCATGCTTTTCAACCATAGTTCCACGGAGTTTCCTGATGGGGGGATGTGGGGACGTGGGGACGGGTTTCAGGGACGAGGGGACCAAGGGCCTAAGTTTGGGGATGGTGGGGGAACAGTGATGGGATGGCAATGAGGTGGCGGTGGGGGCACGACACTGAAATACATATAGTAATTGAAAAAATAGTTATAAAAAGATGTATAAGAATAAGAATTACAAATGAAACTTCGGAAAACTAGTTTTAAAAATTTGAATTTTAAAGTGAATATTAACTTGTCGTCACTCTTTTTCTTACTCCTCAACCCTCTTGCTCTTCACTCTCACCCTTTTACCTTACACTTGCAACTCTTACTCTCATACTCACACTATTAGCTTCTTGTAATTTGCTTTTGTGAATTGAAATGAGGATAGGAGGCTATTTTATAGTGTTTGTGGGGTTTGGGTGGGGCCCATAGGTCATTAGGGTTCGGCCTTGGGGACGAAGTTCAAAGAAAATCTTCATTTTTTTAAATGGCTTTTTGGTTGTCTAGCTGAAGGAAATGCTTCGGTGTCCCAAGAAGGTTAGGAGAGTCGTAGGAGTTTGTTGGATGTCTTGAGGACATCTTGGCGTCTCAAAGACAATGGCACTGGTGGTGGGTCAATGGGGGGACATCCCACCCAAGTCCTCAAGTATCTGAGACATCCCTGTCTCAGAAACACGAGGTTTTTTTAGGGGGGGATGCATCCATGTGGAACATTGTTTTCAACTCACTTCTCCACCTACAAGATTCTCTATCTCTTTATAAAGGTACAATTTTCTCTCCTTTTGACCTTGTTGTGGGCATGACCTTGCAAAACACTTACAACAAACCACTCCCAAAGGAATGAGCTTGCTTTGGTACCGCTTGATCCATAAACTAGTAGGATATTCTTAAACTAACTTGTCAATAATGGATGTGTTAGTCTTAGATTGTGAGAAAAAATTGACTACAAACGATAAACAATTTAATTAGAAACAAGAGACAATATGAGAGAATTGAAACACCATGAAAACGGAACCAATATACCCTGGACAAACCCTTTATGGACAAAAACTCCAACTAAAATGTGAGTGAACAATCATTTAGTGCTCAAAATGGCTTACAAGATTGATTCACAGCCTCTTGGGCCTTCTACAAGAACTTCAACATGTTGTCAACTTCCCAAGAACCAATAAGACTCCCATATGAACTCCCTACCCTCTTTACTCTTACAAAAATCATGAACATGAGAAATTACAAGAGGAAAACTAACTACAATGGCTCCCAAAAAAAAGGCTCCAGCATGTAATTTTACCTCCACAAGGTTACGAATTGATTCTCCTACCTTAGGAAATGTAACGACCCCCAAACTGGGTAATTAAAATTTTTTCTAACATTTCACTTCAAACAAATAAATGTAACAAGTAACAAAGATATTGCAATAAAATTCTTCCTTTCTTTACTGATAAATATATGCAAGTTACAATATATATTTCCACATGAATTCCATTTTCATTGCAAATATAAATCAAAGTACAAAAGTAAAACAATTACATACATAGCTCATAAGCTTTTGCACAAATAGTAGTAAGATGGTCCAGGTTCCCTTCCTTTCAAATCTTGGTGTATCTGTCGCCTGCTGTGGAGAAGAAACATCACTCAGGCGCTTTTCCGCCAACCACGGACTGTTAATGTGGTCCCCCGCACATCTATCATTCGATAGATGGCCCTCCCTTCGAACGAAGAGATTGGTAAAGTAACCGGTTGCGACAACCCAACTGAGCATAGTGTTGTGTCCTATACATCTAGAACTTGCTATTTCACAATCCCGAACTAGCATGATGGATCACAATGAACTGACAGTGTAGTCTTGACTATCTCACATCTAAGTGGATGTCATACCTTCCACTACTTTGGCCAAAGTATTCACATTCAGTACTTCGAATGATAGTCATCTATCATATACACTACTCAGGGCCGATTTGAATTAAGGCTATCTTACACTACGCGTAGGCTAAGTCCTTCACTGGATTGTCTATCATCCCAGACTATCCTACTTCAATCTAATCCAAGGCAACAAATATAGGTTCAAGTCCTTCACTAGATTATGAATCATCCCAGACCAACCTACGACATTCTAACTTACTAGAAATAATCCAGCTTGACAAGTAATTCATTCTTTCTCTCTTGTTACGGAAATCTTTATCCTAGGAGTCCCTTAGCCTATCCCAGTTAATCTAAAACTCTAAGCTACTTGAATATACTTGACTACTGTCCTTATTTCATTCCTAGAATATAGTAACTCATTTACCCTTATTCTCCATATACGGAGATCATACACAACATGCAATATTCATTCAAAATGCATATAAATCCTTCCCTTTCCCTTTTATGAAAAATAAGTAAACTATTCCTTGAAGTTCTTTCACATAAAACCTCTTTTCACCCATTCCCTTTTTCATTGATTCCCTTACACAAATTTCCCTATTATGCATTGCTTGTAGATGTTCATCATAATAGTTCTATCCTATTAGAACTTATGGAAACATTAAACACAAGATATAAGAAACCAGCACTCAAATAAAACTACAAACTAAAGAGGAATCATGCCTGATTTTAAGCTTCTCCTTCCATAATTGTTCTTCCAATCCCTCTTTCAAACAAGCTTCTAGAATTACAGAGACTTCACAATGAAAATGGCTTCTCAATGATAGTACCTCACTCTATAAGAACTTCCTAAGTCTCCTCTCTCAATTATGAATCCACCATTAATTTCTTACTCAACTATAACTCACAACGAGTTCACTCTCAGCTTAACTTGGGATTTTCACTGTTAAAGGCAGTTGCTGGAAAAACTCACTATATTTTTCTACCCAGCAAAACAGAAAATACTAACAAAATAATGAAAGGGATATGAAAGCTCAATGAGAATGCTAAAATTCGGATTGTTCAAGTGATCTCCAACAAAGAATGGCTGGCATCTATTTATAGACCCGAAATTGCAACAAACTCCACCATTGAGGGTATGTAAAATTACAGAACTATCTTTTGAATAATTCAAAATGAAATGTGGCAGCTATTTGATACTTACTCAGCAAAACAGAGATGATTCGACCTATTTTATGAAGAAGGTTTCAACTCTCACATGGCAAAATATGAACGGAAGACACCTACAGGCGTTGCTCTTCACAGGCGCTTTAATAATGGCGGATTAATCTCAACAAGAAAATGTCAAGGTAAAAACGCAGCCATCTGGCTTTTGTTCCGCCCCTCCCTTCTCATTTCCCAGAATGGTGGCACTTTGCAACATGCGATCTGGTCTATGGGCGTAAGGAGCTGCGCGCGGTTCATCATTTTCACCATTTTGGCCATTGCACAGTCCGTGATTTTCAGCATGAAGGAAATCCGTGATTTTAACTTTAGCCAAAGTTTTAAAATGTATTTGTTTTAAACCTTTCAAAAGACTATAATATTTACCATTTAAATTCTCATGATATTTCCAACGTATTTTCCCAATAGACTATGGAAGTCAAAAATACTTTCTTTACTTATGGTAAATGCATTTTATTTGCCGTATGACTATACAAGTCAAATTTAATTATTTCCAAGGTAATGTTTATTTAAAATATAAACAAGATATTATATTTATATTTTTCATTATATTAAATATGTACCATATCATAGTTTTATTTACCGTATTTAAATATATGTATATATCTATATAATATTTAAATATTACAATAGATATATCTATATATTTTATTCCGAGTAAAACTATAATAACGTTTATATTAAATATATATATAAACACATTCAAATATTTACATTTAAATATATCTATACATATTTGTATTTAATTATCCAAATACATGTATTACAAGCCAATCAGCGTACCCTTAATACACGTGTTTGTACAAACATGTATATATACGTTTAATTGTAAATTCCAAGCATCAATATAACGTTATAACATCATTATAGCTAGTGTGCATATGTTTATAGGTGTGCCAGCCATGTATACGTATTCGTATGTATGCCATGTCGACACATGTATATGGCATAATAATTGCCCATCATACATATGTATCAACATGTCATACGTGTTGTTACGTACATATGAGTGGTACATGTATACATATATACATCCTGTCTATACCACATTTATCAGTTCATATTTCACATTCAAGGTTCACAGAACAGTAAGTCAGTCAACAAGTAACACCACTCATAAAGCATAAAGAAGTAATCCAAAACTCCTAAGCCTAAGGATGACTTATTAAGACAACTCAATCTAACTCAGTTCCCAAAACCCTCAGTGAAGTGTGTGTATGCTCAACTTGATCAACTTTACCGGTTACCCGACCAAGCCCCTCTCCCGAGTGATGTCTCCCCTCCGCCTGGAGGAATAGTTCCTGTTCCTGCAACCATAGACATACAATCTCGGCAATTACTTGTTCACAACAACATAACATCAATAGAAGTATCAATCAAATGAGGCACACATTTAAATAGAACTTATTCATTTTGATAACAAAAACATGTTTTATTCATCACAAAGATTCAAACATTACACTCAATTGTCCTATGCAATAATAGCTATACAATCGGGGTGTAACAGGAAAGCTAGAATGATTGTACAAAAGGAAGAGGAAGGGGAAAAATTCAGAATCTAGAATGTTACTAGATGCCACACCTACACATAACAAATTCACCACTTCCAACAAAGAGGTAATTGCATGTTCAACTCGATTGTAGTGAATTCGCCACAGTATATGACAAATTCAATGTGGCAATTGCACTTTTTGTGCTTGTAGAAACCAACAATTTGTCAAAACTAGTAAAATACTTTGTTTTGAAAATTATTCCATGCATTGAAACCTAGAGATGGATGTACCATACCACCCTAAACATTTTCCAACATACAAGAAGTATGTCATGTGTCCCAAAACATGCCAATGTGCAGAAAAACTGAATCCATTTTCAGATCATTGTGTATAGATACATATGGATACAGTATCCATGTCATCTCTAGGAGTATGTTGGCGTAAAAACTAACACCTCTGGAGTGTAAGTTTGTACGGACAGCTATGCACACTGCGTAATGAGTGCTCTTCAAATTAGGAGGGGAAGCTCCCTCATTGTGCTGGAATGCATGGAAAAGAAAAGTAAACTAAATCCTATCTTTTTGTTCTCAGCAGGTAGAGGCACAAGGTTAAGAAAACCTAGAACGTTGCAGCTAAGGATTTTCTGGTTTCGCAAATCATATAACTACAACTAAGCTAACTTTTTTAAATCTATCCAGTTTCCTCAAGAAAACAAAGCGTGAGGAAATGGAGAAGGAATGGTTTTTATACGATAAGTTGGGTACAGATTTGCAACATGAAAGCAAGGTGCGCACAACTATCTGCTCGGCTGAATAAGCTTATTATCACACACATCATACGATAAACTTTAAGTACAAATTCTCAACATGAAGGCAAAGTGGGCACAACTATTTGCTCAATTTGAATAGGCTTATTGATAACAAAACACAAAAGATAGCCAACTAGGACAGCAAATTGCATAGGCGAGACACGCGTACAATCTACGATCGAACTAGCCACTATATCTAACTAAGGCAAGCATTCACCATGATAATTGCATGGAACCCGAGTGGCATAACAATTCGTTATCAAAACAAACGCTCATGAACAGATACAAAAAGACAATATTACAGGCAAGGTGGGCACAGCATATATTAATCTCTCCTGCAAAAGTTCCTTGAACAAATACAATAACAACAATACTACAGGAAAGGTAGGCACAGCGTGTATGCTATCAAGCAAAAGTTCCTTGAACAGATACAATAACAGCAATACTACAGGCAAGGTAGGCGCAGCATGTATGCTATCAAGCAAAAGTTATTTACAAATGAGCTGAAAGCTCTTATTTATAGACATCAAGGTGTAGGCAACCCTAAAATCACCTTGAGTCAACTACAGTCCTACAATACATGCAAGATCTTATTATTAAACCCTAATAAAGGAAACTATACAGTTAACTGGCAAGCTACCATCAATTAACTGATAAAAACAATGCTAACTAGACCATGTACAACATGCACGTCCTTATTGAAAGAAAAGCTAACTGATAACTAACATCAGTTAACAAACACTAACTAAGAGTCCCTCCTCCTGCGAAAATATCTCCAAGAATGAGATAGGCGTGCCTAATGTCAACAAGAAAACTCGGGAACTGAAGTTGAGTTAACTGTTGCTTATGACTCATCCTCGTAAACAACTACAGGGTCTAACTGAAAGTCTACTCCAAGTTTATCATCTCCTCCAGGAATTTATCGATAGTATCATCATCTAGCACTCTGACGCTGTCCATGATGATTAACTGTCTGTCTAACTCTTTGTCTCCATCCTGGATTTCCCTCTGACTGTCTCTAACCTTTATGGTCACCTTCTTGAAACTGATAGTTAGCATTGAGAACTCCTCCATTTTAGACACCTCTGGCCCTCCACCTAGGTTACCACAAACTAGCTATTCGAACTCAACCTGAACTGCCTCTAACTCGGCGTATGTACCATCCTCATGCCAATAATGACATGGGATCTGAGTGATGTACTCGCTAATGAAATGAAGAGCTACAACAACCTTTTCCTAAATCATGCCCATCTTAGCAGAAATCCTGTCATATGTCTCCACCCTGCAAAGATACAACTCTCTCCAAGTGAAGACCTTCTTTTGATCTCCATCTACTTCAATGGTGTCATAGGCTCCCGCAAGCTGTGATATCAGAATCAGATCCTTCGGCTTACGCTCGGCTATAAAAATCTCGAGCTCCTGAATCCTCTGCCGAAGACTATGTGCGTCAACCCTCAACTGATACAGCTCTGTGAGGAAGTGTTGACCAGCAATGATGAAGTCCTCAATCCAGGTATCCATCAGCTTTCCTCGATTAACCAAGTGGTCAATCCTCTGCTGATCTGCGGCGATCTCTCGAAGTTGTGGGAGTAAAGGT
This sequence comes from Sequoiadendron giganteum, assembly GCA_007115665.2. Lineage (NCBI taxonomy): Eukaryota > Viridiplantae > Streptophyta > Pinopsida > Cupressales > Cupressaceae > Sequoiadendron > Sequoiadendron giganteum. Next base: position 192,553,454 of record CM021107.1, on the reverse strand, counting down.
GCTTGCCCCTCGCTACCATGAAGCAAACTCGAGATGTACATGCGGAGTTGCCTAATTTCAGCCTTGAGAACAGCCTTATCCTCACCATCCTTCATGACTCGTTCCTCCAGATTACTCGTGACGACCCTGAACAGGCTCACGTCGGTGTGTCGAGTACTCTTACCTAGATTAGTTTTCACGAAGGTAAAATCACCAACATCAACTTCATCTAAGTACTTGCCTTCTGGAGGTGTAGCAACATCTATGATGATCTTTGCCTCAGGATTCTTCTCAATGTTAATCTGCTTTTTGGCCCTCTTATTCAACCTGTTCTGATAGGGTTCACCGAACTCAGATAAGTCAAGATCATACGAAGGAATACACCTCTCTCTTCCCAATGACCTCTCGAGCCAAGATGAATAAGCAATGCTATCCTCTCGAGGTGGAGCTGCTTCTACTGTATCAGCTGCTGGCGGATCCACTAGTATGAAGGTCTCATGTATTGGAGACTCAGGGTTTGAATCAATGTCTATAGGAGACGATTGTGGTGAGAAAGGTGGACATGGAGATGACAAACCGGCCTCAACCTGAATTACTGGTTCTGATGGAATAACTGGCTCTGGAAGTACTGGCTCTACAACTGGAAGTGCTGGCTCTTTCTCAACCTGTTTCCTTTTGGTGATGCTCTTCCCTTTTGAATTAACCCCAATCTTAACCCCTTCAGGCAGCTTTATGATAACCTTAACTCGAGGCCTCGCCCTAGAAGTAGAAGGCAAAGAAGAAACCACCACAGCTGGCGGCTCTGCAACTAGGATCACCCTTCGTTTCCACTTGCTCTCAAGGAAGTACATGGTTGTTTTGATAACTGACCTGGACAAGTCTTTCACTGAAGTGTTCACTGGGACATACAAATCAGGTTGGCAAAGTGCCTGGCGAGCAACTTGGTCTTTAATGAATGAATGAAGGAGTATCTCGCCATCATCATCAAACAAGCCTTCCACATCCTCTGACAAGAAATCAGCAATCTATGGAATAGTAAGCCTACAATAATGACGCCGACGCACCTCAAAGTCATCCTCACAATTGACCCAGAAGTCCTCAAGCGCTGTCGAATGTGAAACATTTCGCTCCAACCTTGCTGAATAATGACCCAACGGATCATATGTACGCTTCTGAGGAAAACACTCGAGCCACAGTTTCTCTAACTCGTGCGCCATTAACTTGCAATCGGCAACTGTTTTGCACTTATAAATACCCAACTCAAAAGGATAGGTGAAAGTTGGCTTATGTTGATTGCGAAGATAAGTGTGAACCTCATGTGCTTGTCTCATGAACTCCATGAAAAGAACCTTGTCCGATGGGTACCTCGGTAGCATCAGAGGCTCTCCTGTATATCCATATACACGAATATATGTGAAAGTAGGGAATTGGATGAACCAATCTACCCAACTCTCCATTGCTGATTGTGCCTCTACAAAAATCCTCACATGCATCTCGTTATCCAAATCTCTGACTGTCCTCATAAGAAAGTGATCATTCACCGCTATAAAGTCTTGTTCAGCTTTCGAAAACTCCAACTGAGGGTAGTATTCGTGCACTCGCTGAACGCCCAGAACTCCATTGGTCTCCAATAGTTTAAAGTTGCTTTGAAATGCAACCAAGTAAACCAGAAAGGTCACCATGTGGAATTTGTGCATCTTTAGGAACTATGTAATCTGCTGGTGAAGACACTCGCTGATAAACATGGCCCAGTCAAAGGTTTCTTACTTTCTTTCTTATCAATAACTCGTGAGATGAGGTAGAACATCCATGGTCGGAACACGCTTGCGTCTTCAGAACCTGCTAACCGGTTGAGGAAAGTTATCAAAATAGCGATCTCATCCTTGAAATCACCACACCCAATTTTCCTTCGCATGTTGGTTTTTTGAACTTTCAACCATTGTTGAGCTACTTTCTTCTGCGATTTGTCCTTAACCTCCTCCCATATTCTGTCACAATCTGAAATGGATACAGCAAAATGATCTGAGCGTGGAGGAATAGAAAAGCATTTTTCTACATCCCTCGGCTTAAGGCTACAAACAACCCTTCCATCTATCGACTTGATTTGTCTGGTAGACAAGTCATAATGCTTGACACAAGCAAGTACGAACTCGAGATCAAAGATTGAGATGGGAATGGATGCCACTGTAAGTATCCCTGAACACTCAAGATTCCTGATTGTAGTACTACTGATACCCTCCAATGAGTTTAGATTGATGATGGGAAAAACATGACTTAAGTCGGTATCGGTAGTTTTCATAAAGTTATGAAGAAAAACCTATTTGGCCTTATAGTCTATGGGATTATACTGCATTCTGAAAAACTAGATTTTTGACTGTAAAGTCGGGTATGTTTGGACAACTTCGGAAAAAGCTGAAAAAGCTCAGGGATAGGCTAAAAATAGCAAGTGGAAATGAATTTTTTCGGAAAAATTCTGAGATATGGGTTTTGTGCAGAATCAAATTCTAATGCAACCCAGAATGTCAAAATTGCGAAAAAAATGGGATTTAGGCTTGCATGCAAAAGGTTTTCGGATAAGATTTGAACTGGCAGTTAGGGGCACTAGGGGCAATTTTTCCTGCGAAAATCTGGAACATGGGTTTTGTGTAGAAATGAATCCTAAAACAACCCAGATCAACAGATTTGCAAAAAAATGTGATTTAGGCCCACATGCAAAGAGAATTCTGGAAAAAAGCACAATGCTCTAGAAAAGAGGCAGCGGGGCAATTTTCACAAAATAATCTAAGACATGGGTATTGTTGTTGATGCTAACATACTCGAACCCAGATGATGCTTTTTCTGAAAAATCTACCGTTTTCTTTGACATGCGAAGAAAATCTAAGACGAGAATAGAGGAAAATAAGACAAAAGAATAGAAGTTTGATTTGTTTGTTTTCTCTCTTCTTTTGTAAAAAATCGCCTATGTTTGAAGTAGAACTGACAAAACCTGCATGCAAATAAAACGAAGTCTGAAATAATCTTCTCTCGAACAATCTGAATCCATAGCTACGAAGAACACTAAAATTTGACACCTGTAGCACCTTCAGATCAATTTTATGCTCAAGAAAAGATGTTTCTTGTCAACTCTGATGAAGAATAATGGACGCCATTAGCAAAATATATAGAAGAGTATCTTCTAAGGCGTGTGAAATGCATGCTAAGTGTTGGAAATGGCGCTTGAAGTACAACTGGACCTTCAAAACTCACGCATGGCCTATATTTGGCTTCAAACTCAGTTAACTGGATGTACCATAAACCCTAATTAGAGCACCACTTTGAAAAATTCAGTTAACTGATACATGCAAACTAATTTTCGCCAGTTATGACTAAAAATAGGTTTACCAGAAGTCGACTTGAAAAGAGTTCAACTGAAGATCTAAATTTAGTAAACTGAAAACTCTCCTCATGTGCACTTCTATTTTTGAATTTAAAAAGTCAACCTTTGACTTTAGGCATCCTTCCATACTTAGACATTTTTTTGAAAATTTGAATCTAAAAACCTCAAATGAAGCTCACGTTCGATCACTGATTCTGATTGACTGTCGCGTCAGATGAACTAGCTGATAGTTTCGTTGAAGAGCAGGACCAAATCTGACAAGAAGATTCCTTGAGGTGATAATCCAAAATTCATCAATCTGAGGCCTCAAAAAGATGGGCGCCCCTGGCCTCTAGGGGCGCTTTTTGACCTCAATGTTAGAATATTTTCAGGCATTTTCATTATTTTCATTGATAACTTGACCTCATTTCACTTGATGTTTCTCGGTACTTGGCAAAACTTCAAAACGTGCTGACTGGTTCACTGCGGAGCAGCCTGAATTTTGAGCAAGGGCTCCTGGAGAACACTTCGTATAAAAACATCATTTGACCTTCCTAAATCATGGGCGCCCCTAGCCTTCAGGGGCGTTTTTCCCAACCAGTGTTAAGCCATTTTTGCAACTGGCTAAAAACTACTAATCTTCCGACTGTAAGCTGCCAAGACATCTTATGACCCGGCTAAGACAGGTAACGGAAAGCTAGAGCTGACACGGACAAGACGAGCATCTGAAATCATCAAACAGACTCCTTTAAAGGCTTCAAAACCTTGGGCGCCCCTAGCCTCCAGGGGCGCTTTTGTCCCTTCTGAACAGTTTCTGTCAAGTCCGAAACCTCAAGTTTGACCACTGATGATGGCAACATGGCAACTCAGATTCACTTGCTGACAGATGCATTGCGGAGCTGGACCAAAAATGGAAACAAACTTCCTGGGTGTCACTCGATCAAAGACTCCATCTGAAGCCTCAAAAAGATGGGTGCCCCTGGCCTCTAGGGGCGCTTTTTGACTCCAGAGTTAGTCAATTTTGCATTTCCCTCGTTTGGCATTGAGTCTCTAGTTTTAAGCGTTCTACTACTCCGTTGGACTGTCTGGTTGGCTCATCGCGAAGCTATCAGGAATCTGAAGAAGTCATCTTGGAAGAGATAAGTCACAAAAAGTTGATTAAAGCCTCCAGAATGATGGGCGCCCCTAACTCAGAGTTGTGCTTTTTCATTCCAAACTTAGTCAATTTTACAGTATCTTCACTTTGTAGAAAAACCCCTTCCAGACGAAGTAACTTTTTGGACGAAACTTGCCATAGAAACATTACCGAAGCGTTTTGAGCTTAGCTGTCGACACCTGGTACCTAGCCATCTGCCAATGATGAGTTAAGAAAACCTAACTTCTCACTTGAAAAAACAAATACTACCCACCAGGCTTAAAATGAGTTTTAACTAAATCTGACTTCACCATTGTGATCATGAAGCAAAATAAGCCAATCAAAACAAATTTCAGCCAATTCTAACAAGTTTCAATTTTTAGGGTTTTTGACCTAAAAATAGGGGTCCATAAACCCTAATTTTCATTTTTTTCAAATTTTGCCAGTATCTCCATGGCATGACATTGACTCAAAGCCCATACTTGAATTGCCCAAAAACTATGTTTTGACATCATTTTAACAAGGTTTAGACCATTTTAAACAAAATGCCTTAATGAAGCAAAAAAATTGGTTTGGGTACAACAGAGTATTATATCCATATCCAGAATCCAATACATAGATACGTGTATCTAGATAGGGGAGGAGAAAGATCCAGCAACTCTGGTTCACAGCATACGTTTTTTCTAACTTATTCTTTTTCTTGATTGATTGAAATGAAACTCGTGAGTTTATTGATCTGGAGTAATATAAGAAGTATTAAGTTGCATATTTTAAACAAGAATTTTGAGGATAAATTTAGAATTTTAGAAGAAATCAATTTTTTCAACCGAAAAATCAGGAATTAGTGGTGTAGTCACGAATTATAGAAAATGGCCAGGCATATACAAACACACCAAAAATGAAGGTTTGTGAACTCAATCAAATGTGAATTCTCTTTGCACTCAATAATCTAGGAGGACCTAGATGAAAAGGTAGAATACATGAGAGATGCATAATCATCATGAAATCAAGAAACTGACATTTCAAGATCTAAAATGACCTTGCTCCTACAAGAATGTGTTAAGGCTTGTTGGAAGACTAAGAATCTCGCTACAAAACAAATGAATTTTGAAAGAATTCAAAATACTCATGGATTCAGAGAGTCAAGTGCCAATGGTGCACTGGTTCATGATACAATGGTGCACTGGTTCCTGATACAATGTAGCACATAGTTTGCCAAATTGCTTATAGGGACACCTAGATTGAGTGTATGTAAAATGTTTGGTGGATCCCATCATAGTAACTGTTGATTTAAGGTAGCTTCGGTCAGATATAAATGATGATTGCATTATGCATTATCATCATTTATAAATGATTGAAATCTACTGTATTATTTACAAGTAAAGATTTTCGGAATTCTGAGGTAAATTCCATATGCAAAGATGATCGAACTTGTTTATTCTAATCGTTGTTTGCTAAATGCATGCGAATGGTTAAATGATTAACACCGATCATTATCGGTTGTGAAGGGAGCCCGCATACTCAAGGGACACGTCCTCTCATAGGACACGTCTCTCCTTGAGGCGCGTCACTTCTTATGAATATAAATCATGACTTCGACTTCTATTGCAGATATGAAAAATTAATAGATATTCTGCAATCAGAAGATCTGAGTCGCTGACTTTAGAAATCTGACTTAGAATTTATATAAGTAAATTGAGATCTAGGATTTACCTATTCTCCCTTAAAATATAATTTGATTAGATTTGATTGAATTTAACATGGTATCAGAGCCACGTTGAAAAAATCCGAATCAAATTAAATAATCAAATTATTTAGGAAAATCGTATTTTTAAAGAAATCGAATTCACATCACATTCTTCATAATGTCAAGTGTGATCAGATTTGAAGACCGTCTTGAAGGTGCAAACAACTTCACATCATGGAAATTCAGAATCATGATGATTCTAAAAGAAAATAAGTTAGACTCATTTGTGAAAGAAAACAAGAGAGAACCAGAGGATGATCCAAAGAAAACTCAATGGATTGAGAACAATGAGAAAGCCATGAAAATCTTAGTAGATGCAGTTAGGGACCATATAGTACCTATTTTGTCAAAACATGAGACTGCATATCTAATGTTCAAATCCCTTGAAAGCACCTTTGAAATAAACAACACCAGTAGGACTCTTGCATTAAAAAGACAACTCAACAATGTTCAAATAAACAAAGGAGAAACTATTAATGCATACTTCATGAGAATCATTGAACTAAGAAATCAATTATCAACAATTGGATACCAAATTGATAGCAAGGAGTTAACGCTGATAGCTCTAGGAGGCCTACCAAACTCATGGGAGTCATTTGTTCAAGGAATAAGTGCGAGATCTAAACTCCCTATATTTGATAGGCTAAGAACTGACTGCTTACAAGAAGAAACAAGACTCTCAACAAAAGAAAACAAACAGAAACCCGTACTTGAGGATATTTATGTGCTCAACACAACATCTAATAAAAGGGGTAAGAAGAATTCTTATGGGAAAGGATCATTCAAGAGAAAAAGAAATTCCTATGGAAAAGGATCATTCAAGAAGAGGAAAGACATCTCTCAAATACAATGTTTCAGGTGTGATCAATATGGGCACTATGCAATGAAGTGCCCTGATAGAACAAAACAACAAGCATCTTTTGCTAAAGTAGGAAAATCAAATACAAACCATGACTCTGAGAAATTTGTATTCTATTCAACCTTATCAAGTCAAGTATCTAACAATATCAACAACCGGGTAATTGATAGTGGTTCTTCGAGGCACATCACAGGGTTAAGAGAAAACCTAGACACTATGACTAAAGAGATTGATGAAGAAGTAACTATTGAGGATGATTCTGCACATCCTGTAAAAGGGGTTGGAACTTGCTCCATCAAATTGAAATCTGGTCTCTCCCTACAACTCATTGGAGTTTTATTCGTACCTGGAATAAAGAGGAATCTAATATCCATCTCTGCTCTTGAAGACAATGGATATAGGGTTACCTTTATGGATGGGAAAGTTCTAGCATGGCCTAAGAACTCAACTATAAAGAAAGCTCAAACCATAGGTATAAGACAAGGTTATCTTTACAAACTGTGCACTGAAGTCAAGCAAGCCCTTACCCTTGATACTTCTGATTCAAATGAAATTTGGCATAGAAGATTAGGACACCTTCATTTTCGTGCCCTACCCTCTGTGGAAAAACTAGTAACAGAATTGCCTAAATTAAAACAAACTCATGAAGGAGCTTGTAAAGGGTGTGCCTTAGCAAAGAATACAAAGGGATCCTTCCATAATAGTTTGAGTAAAACCAAAGAAGTGTTAGAACTGGTTCACTCTAATTTATGTGGACCTATGTCTGTACCCTCCAAGGCAGGCTTCCTATATTATGTAATATTTATAGACGACTACTCTAGGAAAACCTAGATTTATTTTCTTAAGTGTAAAGAGTCATTGGAAATCCTTAAAAGGTTTAAGGAGTTCAAAGCTCACACTAAAAACTTCTCCGGGAAGAAAATCAAAATTCTTAGGACAAACAATGGGAAGGAATACACCTCTGAAATCTTTAAGGAATTTTGCATAAATGTTGGGATTAAGAGGGAGTTTACAGTAGCCTACAACCCTCAACAAAATGGTGTTGCTGAAAGGAAAAATAGAACAATTGTAGAAGCTGCAAAAGCAATGTTATTTGACCAGAATATAGAAACCTCATTCTGGGCAGAAGCCTCTAGGACTGTTGTTTACATCCAAAATAGATGTCCACATTCCCATCTAGACAACAAGAATCCTAAAGAAGCTTTCACGGGTATAAAACATGACATTAGTCACTTAGAGATTTTTGGTTGCCCGGTCCACATTCATGTACCTAAAGAAAAGAGATTCAAATTAGAACCTTCTAGAAAGAAAGGGGTATTTGTGGGATATAGTGAAACCTCCAAAGCCTACAGGATATTCATACCCGGGCAGAAACAAATTGAACTAAGCAGAGATGTCATCTTTGAAGAAGACCTTGCATTCAAAAGGGCTAGGAGTTCAAGTGAGATAGAAATTCATACTTCCCCTAGAGCCTTAGAAGTGGAACCTACTCCTGAGATTCAAAGGGAGTATCCTGAAGAAACAATAAGTGAATTTCAATCTGCTTCAAAAGAGAATCCAAATGACAACAGCAAGAAGAGACCACTTTGAGCTAGGAAAATGAGTAAAGACGTCGAGAATCATGCAACACCCAAGGGAACCTTTAGGGAAAGTAAGAGACCCAAAAGGTTCTCTAGCTATGTTGCCCTAATGAATGAAATCATCAATTCAGAACCCCCTAGTGTTACAGAAGCCTTCAAACATCAAGTATGGAAGGATGCAATGACAGAAGAGTATCAATCCATTTTGAAAAATGATGTATGGGATATAGTGCCTAGACCAAAAGAAAAATTTGTTGTTTCTTCCAAATGGCTCTTCAAAATCAAACATGTTGTTGATGGCAGTATAGAAAAACACAAGGTACGCTTTGTGGCCAGAGGTTTTTCACAAAACGAAGGCATTGATTATGAAGAGACATTTGCACCTGTTGCCCGATACACATCTGTGAGAGCAGTGATAGCTATTGCAACAGCTAAAGGCTGTAAGATCCATCAAATGGATGTGAAAACTGCCTTCCTAAATGGGACCATTGAAGAGGAAGTCTATCTAGAGCAGCCTGAAGGTTTTGTGATACATAAACCTGATTCATATGTATGCAGATTAAAGAAAGCTCTATATGGACTTAAACAGGCTCCCAGGGCTTGGTATGAAAGAATTGACAGCTATCTCTTGGGACTAGGATTCTCCAAGAATGATGCAGACCCAAATCTTTATTTTAAGGTAATTAAAGGCGATATCCTAATAATTATTTTATATGTTCATGACCTGCTGATAACAGGAGAAAATCACCTCATTGCTCAAGGAAAGAAGGATCTAACTTCAGAATTTGACATGAAAGACTTGGGCATTTTACATTACTTTCAGGGTTTAGAAGTCTGGCAGAAATCAGATGGCATCATACTAAATCAAGGAAAGTATACTATTGATATTTTGAAGAGATTTGGAATGTTGGATTGTAGACCCATGTCTAAACCTATGGAAACCAATCTTCACAAACTAAAAGAAGTAACAGCAAAATCTAAGTTTGCAGATTCCACTCTATATAGACAAATGATTGGATCATTGATGTACCTGGTTAACACCAGACCTAATATTTGCTATGCAGTGAATGCTCTAAGCCAGTTCATGTGTGAGCCAAAGGAAATTCACCTTATGGTTGTGAAACACATATTGAGATATCTTCAAGGCACTATTGGATATGGTCTTCTTTACAGAAATGACCAACTAGATCTACATGGATACTCTGATTCAGATTGGGCTGGAAGTGTAACCGATCGGAAAAGCACATCAGGATGTTGCTTCAATTTAGTATCAGCTATGATCTCTTGGATCAGCAGAAAACAGTCTTTAGTAGCACAAAGCTCAACAGAAGCTGAATATATTGCCGCCTCTATGGGGGCACGAGAAGCAGTATGGCTCCGGAAACTACTAGTGGGACTATTTGGTGAGCCCTTGAATCCTACCGTTATCCATTGTGATAATCAAAGTTGCATCAAGCTTTCAATAAATCCAGTATTCCATGATAGATCTAAGCATATTGAGGTCCCTTACCACTATGTAAGAGACATGGTAGAAAGGAATGTGATCCGGTTGGAGTGTATTAGTACAAATGATCAAACAGCAGACATTCTCACCAAGCCTCTCTCCAGAGTTAAAGTTGAACACTTCAGGAAGAAACTTGGTATGGTTGAAATGTAATTTGATATTATGATTGAGATTCAAATTGTTTAGTTGTACTAATATATTTAAAGATGTTTAATGTGTAAACTCTTTTGTCATGTGTGTGACTCCATGACTTTATGAGCCCTCTATCCCCCTGTGTACATTATTGACAGGTGACGATCTTTCTAATAATGAACACTTGTATTTGACATTGTAAAGTGACGACTCTACAATGATATGTTGAACTATCATGATAGATATCATGTGACTTGATATCTGTGGACATATCATGATAGTATCTCGTGGACATCTTGATAGATATCATGTGACTTGATATAAAAATTGGAGATCACTATGATCCTTATGAGATAATCATGGTGGATATATATATCCGTGGACAAGCCATGAGGCATGAACTATTATGGTAGACATCATATGATTTGATGTCAATGCACATACCATAATGAAGATGTGTTATGAAGAATGTCATGTGACTTGACAATTTGTGGAAACATATCATATCTTCAATATCACATGTAAGGTGATATCTCTACTTACTTGTTTTGAGTTATCTTCCCTAGCTAAGAGGGAGTGTTGATTTAAGGTAGCTTCGGTCAGATATAAATGATGATTGCGTTATTCATTATCATCATTTATAAATGATTGAAATCTACTGTATTATTTACAAGTAAAGATTTTCGCATATGCAAAGATGATCGAATTTGTTTATTCTAATCGTCGCTTGCTAAATGCATGCAAATGGTTAAATGATTAACACCGATCATTATCGGTTGTGAAGGGAGCCCGCGTACTCAAGGGAGCCCGCGTACTCAAGGGACACGTCCTCTCATAGGATGCGTCTCTCCTTGAGGCGCGTCACTTCTTATGAATATAAATCATGACTTCGACTTCTATTGCAGATATGAAAAATTAATAGATATTCTGCAATCAGAAGATCTGAATCGTTGGCTTTAGAAATCTGACTTAGAATTTATATAAGTAAATTGAGATCTAGGATTTACCTATTCTCCCTTAGAATATAATTTGATTAGATTTGATTGAATTTAACAATAACAAAAGATAAAATTGTAAAAGTGGAAAGTAAGGAAGCAAGCTAGGGGACAAAAGCAATGAAGAAATGAGAAAAATAGAGAAAAGAAAGAGACAAGCAGAAGAGAAAGTTTGGCTAGAGCACAATTGCAAACTGTAGACACCCCAAATCCGCTCCCACTTCTCTACATCGATTTCCGGCAAATTAATTAAATAAATCATTCACAACTAGTCCCCCTTCACATCCCTAATGTTAATAAATTAAATCCACTTAATTAATTAACCTTAATCCGAAAATCCTCCAGCTAATCAACTATTTAATACTTTCTTAATAAATTGATCAGGCTAATTAATCAACCTTTAGCATTTTCTTCTAATTTAAAATTCCACCTCATACCACTAAAAGCCAAAAACCTTGTAATATAATCTCCACCATCCATTTCAAATCCGAGTAATAAATTTGGACCCTCCATCTTCACACATCTCCTCAAACCACTTGTCCTCACTCGTTGCTCACACATGTGTAAGCATGCAACATAGAGGAATCTTGACCCTCCATTTCATCTCTCAATCTCCACCCTCCACTTATAGCCTCCATCCCTTCTCAGTTGCTTACATCTCCTTCCATCTTGCATTTTAAGGAAATCTCATCCATTGATCAAGCATATTTCACCTCCTCTTGCCACTTGTCAAAAGGCTAGGATGCACATCCATGCAAAGCAATCCTAGCCCTTGATTTCATCCTTCAATATGAGCCCTCCATGTCCAACTTGGAAAGTATATATAAGAAGGCTTATCAAAGGACATTATAATCCATCATTCATAGTACTTATATACTGTCAAATTAAGTAACATCAAAACAAAGAGCACCCACATTGCAATCAGTCAACATTTGGGTCGCATCAAAAAGACCAAATTGAGGTAAAATGTTCTTGTTTATTGCATTTACATTATGATTCTAACTTCCATTTTTGCTCTAACTTGGGTGTGTATTTCTTGTTTGAATTTGAGTTTCCATGCTTGTTTGTGAACCTAACTCTCCCATTTCAAATCAAAGTTGACGTCCACACAAACAATTAATTATTTATCAAGCAGCCAAACAAAAAAATGCTATACATGATGTATTTTATCAACTATAGTGACTTGGTGTTGTAGGAAAACATTTAATGACTCTTCAACTGCCACATTGATTCTTATTCATTTAGAGAATAAAGTACAAATTCTTTATACAACCACACTAATAACCTATATATCAATACCCTTATGCAATATATATGCAACAATATAACTATTCCTATGAGCCCCATAATCCAATTTAGGGGAGAGGGAGAGGGAGAGGGAGAGGGGTATGGGTGGCATGGCAGACAAGATGGTGGCAAGGAAAAACTAGAATACAAAAATGAGATGCCTAGAAATACCTCTAAAATCCTAATTGCAAGACTAGCATGTGCACGAGGATGTGAGAACAAGAACTAAAGGAAAGTGACAACGTATCAAGGTGTAGGGGTTGATCACCATGGTACTTATGACTATTTTAACATCCTCAATCATGACTAATATTGTTATCTTCACTACTTATCACATCTCAATCAATAGCTTTTGTCTAAAATATCCCTCCATCTAAATTCAATGTCCACTTCTTTATTGTCTCATATGTGTCTCTTACCACTACCATGTACACTGCTCCTACCATATGTACTACTTTTATCTACCTTCTCTCTAAATCCACTTGTCACCAACTCTTTCCTACTCAAGCTATATCAGTCTCTAACTTCAATTTTTCAAACTTTATCCAGATTGTGTTGCCACCTCCTCTAGATCCTACAACAATGACTCCCCTTATTAATCCATGACGATGAATCCCTCCTAAAAATTTGCTAGCATCCCTTAATTAGCCAATTCTCTAACTAATACAAAATTCATAAGTTATCCCACAAACATCTTATGTTTCACTTTCCTCTCCACTTGAGAGCATCATTGGAACTTGTCTTTGTCCTCTTTGGTGCCTCAATCCCTTGATTGATCCCTAATTGATAACCAATCTAAGACAATCTTTAAGAGGTTATTTCCATGTGGTAAGCCTTGGTGTTTTCCCCTACCTCTTTCTATTGCCTTGTTTGGCCTTAGGGTTAAATTTGACAACCTGCACAATAAAGCAATGACATCCCCAAGCATGTCTGAGGTTTTCTTGCCCATCCAATCTCTTTTTAACCTACCCAAGTGCACAAATTTTGCCCTTTTTTGCATGGGTCCTCCTATGACCTAATCTCTACTTGTAAAAACATGCTTAGGCCCTAAAATCACATTTTGGTTCAAATTTGATATGTCATTGCATGTTTTTGATGACCTAATCTGTATTTTGCAAGATTTGATGGCATGCTTCCCTTACAACTTATGGATGGACAATGTGGCAAATGAGGAAGTTATGAGTGTTGGATTTGTGGTGCCCTAATGATAGGGGTTAGCTCAAACAACACACAACACAGATTTCACACATGCAAATATGGATTTCTTTATTGAAAATAAGATTAATTACATAACATAAATATGAAATGAAACATGCCACAAGCTACAACACATTACAGCTTCATCCCCCTTGCTTATGGGGCCTTCTGCTTCTTTGTAGCTTTAAAAACTGAATCTGATTTCTACCTTTTCCCCCTTTTAACATCCTAGCAGTTTTCACTTCTTTTACCCTAACTTGAAAAAAGTCAAAAACATACCCTAAATGAGTTTTGGCGCCTCCAGGTGTATTTTGAAATTTTTTATTTCCCTCCAAAAAGTAGCACAACTTCCGAGTGCCATAGCTTTTGATCCAAGCACCCTATTAGGTCCATTTTTTAAATACTAATGGGCTTAAAGAGCTCTACAACATTTCTACCAACTTTTGAGTCCTCAAAACTCAATTTGAAGGAATCTTATAGGAATTCTAGAAGCTTAAATCTTTAACATATTCAATTCCAAGCTTGATCTCAACTTGCAACTTACCCATAATATGTGATTTTCAATTTTGGAGCTTTGGATAAAATTTCAGGTCCCTACATGCTCAAATGGAAAATTTCTAAACGTAAAAATTTGCAAATTCAATACTTTTAGGACTTTTCACAGGAAATAAGCCTCAAGGGTATTAGCCAAACCTACAAGAAATTAAACTGAACATTTCTTTGGGTGATGTAAGATTGCTCTTACACCTCTAGATACTCCTACATTAGACACCCAAGGTAAATTGAGAAGTGACTTTGTCACATCTCCAATGTTTGAGGAAGACCAATACGATCAACCTCTACTTTAGACAACCATGATGAATCTTCAATAGGTCTTCCTTTCTATTTGACCATATATTCCTCATACTGCATGTTTTTGGCGCTCCTCACACGACTATCTAAGATCTCTATTTCTTCCCTCTCTAAAATAGGTGTTGGGATATGTCACTGCACTTCTACTAGTCCATCTTCTACATTTCCTTCATGATACTCTGATAAATCCAAAATGTTGAAAATGGGTGAAATATTGATCCCATTTAGCAGCTCCACTTTATAGGCATTCCCTAACTCATGCTTCTTCAAAATCCTACAAGGTCCAAATTTCTTCATTTTCAACTTATTATGTGTTCCTACAAGAAACCTTTCCTTCCTAAGGTGGACCATGACCTCTTCTCCAACTTTGAATTATTTGAATCTCCTCTCCTAATTTGCTTTCTCCTTATATTGATTATTCATTTTTGTAATATGCTTCCTTAGCTCCTCATGTAGATTCTTCATGTGTTATGCAAAATCTTTTGCATCTACACTTCTCTTCTCCTCCTTATCCATCTTCCTCAATTTTGCAACATTTCTTGGATTGCTTCCATATACAATTTGAAATGGTGATTTTCATGTACTTTTATTTATCAAATTGTCATATGCAAATTCAGCCTATGGCAAAATCAAATCCCAACCCTTTGGCTTTTCTCCTACCAAATATCTAACAAATTGCCCAAAATTCTATTTACAACCTCATTCTAACCATCAATTTGTGGATGGAGTGCAAGACTAAACTTCAAATCTATCTTCAACTTCTTCCACAATGTCCTCCAAAAATAACCAACAATTTTTGTGTCTCTATTAGAAACTATACTATTGGATAGACCATGAAGTCTAACCACCTCCCTAAAAAATATCTTTGCAATATGAACTGCTTCATTCGTCTTCTGGCAAGGAATGAAATGTGCCATGTTCAAAAATGTGTCTACCACCACAAAAATAAAATCATAACCCCTCTAAGTACTTGGCAAACCAAGTACAAAATGCATGTTGATGTCTTCCCATGGTCTTTCAGATACAAATAAAGGTTGATATAAACAAGTGTTTTGACCCTTTCCCTTAGCCATCTAACATACTCTACAACTTTGTACATACTTTCTCACATCCTAATACAATTGTGGCCAATAATAATTTTCACTTACCAAGGCAACTATCTTGTCCCTCCCAAAATATCCTACTAATCCTCCATTGTGCTTTTCTTTTATCAAGTTCTCTCTCATGGAACTTCTCGGGATACATAATTGACTTCCCTTGAATAACATACCATCTTGGATTGTATAATCCAGCAACTATGTTTTGTCCATGGTCACAGGTTCTGAGCAAACTCTCCATGTTTTTGCAAAATTTGCATCTTCTAGATACAAATTTTTGAGTTCCTCAAAACCAACAACTTCAATCCTCATCTCAACCAACAAGTTTGGCCTCCTACTCAAAGCATCTACAACTTTGTTAGTCTTCCCATTTCTAAGCTTCAACACAAATGTATAACTTTGCAAAAATTCAACCCATTTCAAATGTCTTTGATTTAACTTCCCTTGATTATTCAAATACTATAAAGCATGATGATCAATATACAAAACAAATTACTCGGGCAAAAGAAATGTCTCCATTTCTTTAATACTTGAACAATAGCATAAAATTCCTAATCATAAACAAAATACTTCTTTCTAGCATCATTGAATTTCTCACTGAAATATGCAATGGGCCTTCCTTCTTGACTTAAAATTGCTCCCATGGCACTGCCACTAGTATCACAATCCACATAGAATACCTTGTTAAAATCCGAAGCACTAAAATAGGTCGCTCTATAAATTTTTGCTTCAACAAATCAAAACTCTGCTCTGCTCCTACAATCCATCTAAACTCTTTCCTATCTCCCCTCATTATTTCAATTAAGGATGCAATACTACTGAAATTCTTAATAAAATTTCTATAAATACTAGCCAATCCATAAAATGATCTTACCTTAGTAATGTTCCTCGGTGTAGGCCATTCTATGATAGCCCTTACTTTCTCTGGATCCATCTTAAGACCCTCGACTAATATTACAAATCCCTAATACACTAACTCGTTCATCAAGCTACATTTCTTCAAATTTATCAACAATTTCTCTTCTATCAACCTCTCAAAAACTCTACAAACATGCACCAAATGCTCCTCCAAAGTTTTACTGAAAACTAAAATATCATCTAGATTGACAATGACAAACTTACCAAAAAATTCCTTCAGTACTTCATTCATGAGCCTCATGAAAGTGCTTGATGCATTGTTAATTCAAATGGCATTACCAACCACTCATGCAATCCTTCCTTTGTCTTGAGAGTTGTCTTCCATTCATCTCCTTCATGTATCCTAATATGGCAATACCCACTCTTCATGTCTATCTTTGTAAAGTACTTTGATCCACTCAAGAAATCCATGATATCATCCATCCTTGGCAATGGAACTCTATACTTGATTGTGATTTTGTTGACGGCCCCAAAATCTATACACATCCTCCATTCTCCATCCTTCTTAGGTGCTAGTTGTTACATCCAAAATAAAAAATTTGGCATTCTGCTTAAATTGAGCTAAACAATGTAAAAATGCCATCGAAAGTATGTTTTAGGTCAAACCAAACATGAAGTCTTTGTGGGTTTCTGTCAAGGAACCTATGGTTAAAATTCTGAAAAAATGAAAATTAGGGTTTTACGCCCCTATTTTTAAGGAAACCATTAAAAATAGGACCTTCCCGGAAATGATTGAAAATAATTCTGATAGGGTTAATTGCCTTCACGATCACACTGATCAAGTTTGAATTATCAAAAGACATGTTTTACTCTAGTGGGTCTATTTCTATTTTTCAGGAACGAAGTTAGGAGCTCTGCAGCCATTAATGGCAGATTGGCCAGTACCAGGTGCTAAAACCTAAACCTCAAAAGCTTCAACGAAGAAGCCATGGCGGAAAAGGTTAAAAAGATGTTATAGCGAGGGAGTTTCTCAAAACGAAAAAGGCCAAAATTTGTCTAACTCTGGAAGGTGCACGTTTTGCTGCCAAGGCAAAACACAGTCTAAAGGTGAAAAAGGCGCCCCTCTTGAAGAAAGGCGCCCTTGGATCTCAGAGAGCAAATCTAATCATTTGGCATCTTCAAATCAGTCATCCTCTTCACTTTCGTGCTGGCTCGACAACGAAACAATCAGCAAAATCATCTGATTCAGGGATCATTGACCAACCGTCAGCAAAGTATGGAGGATCCATTGGCAACGAAGATGCCAAATCAAAGAGCTTCATGGTAAAAGCGCCCCTGCTGGCCAGGGGCGCCCCTCAGTTACAGGCACCAGATGAATCCATCTGCTATAACTCTATACATGTTATCTTTCCAACTTCCTCCCAGCTATGTGATCAATCCGACAGCAGGTTCACGAGACACGCCAAAAGATCACACACTGAGATCAATCAGAAAAAGCCAGAATTGAAGAACTGGAAAGACAAGCCAGAAACTGGCTTAAGGCATTGCCAAAAACGCCCCTCTTGAGGAAAGGCACCCTTTCTTAAAGGCATCCAGATTCAGTCAGAATCTTCACTGCCTCCCAAGATGACCTTCTCAACTGTGACCTGTCTCGTCAGTGGAACTATTAGCAAGAACTTCCGACAAATCAATCATCTGATGGAGCAGGTCAAAGTCAGGCAATTCACAGCATGAAGAAATAAAGTCAAAAGCTAAAAGCGCCCCTGCTGGCCAGGGGCGCCGTTAAGTTTGAAGGACCAAATCTTGCCATTTTCAACTGAGAAGTTAGTCATCCTGAGCAAGACCGAGCTGGCTACTCGATGCATCATCAAGCAGAGTTATCTGATTCATCTAACAACGTGAACGTCAAATCAAAGCAAAGGGGGTCTGAAAAGGTCAAAACGAAGAACAGTCAATGAATTGTCAAAAGCGCCCCTCTCAAGGAAAGGCAGCCTTCTTTCTGCAGGCCTAAACTCTGTTTTCTGAGTTAATCCCTCCCAAGCATATCTCGTCAAGCTGATCTCACCTCAACAACAAAACTGCCAGAGATCAACTAGTAACCCGAATCAAAGATCAAACGGAGGCACTTCAACTTGCAAAATGGACAAAAAAGACCAACTTCAAGAATGGACGCATAAAAGAAGTCAAAGCAAAAATGTTGACTTGAGTTAGCAAATTTGGAGCCAAAAAGAGGCCAAACACTCCACAATCAGTGGAAATCACCTTTTGGAACTCAAAATCAGACTTAAATCATGAGTTGTCTTCCATACTTGGTGAATCTCAACCCTAATCGCCATATATTCTTGCTAGGTGTCCCATATTTCATTACTCTTTTGCAGGTTGAAGGATAAAACAGAAAATAGCTCCCAAGAACACGTTTTCAAGATCTGGCAGAGGTTTTGGACGAATCTTCAATATTTTTGAAGATTAGTGGCAATAAAAGTATTCTTCCCCGAGGATTGTTTCCAAAGGCAGATTATTGCAAAGTGGCAATTATAACTTCCAATCCATCTTATGTCTACTTCCTCTATTTCTGTCTATATTTCTTTGCATGTCACAGGAAACGACAAATAACCTCAGATCTGGCCAACTAGGTATGATCAGCATAGCTTTTTCAACAAAACCCACATGTTGGATTTTTCCAAAAAAAGTAGCCCTGCTGCCCCTATTTTTTAGGGTTTTCGGAAAAAGTCATAATTTTGAAAATCAAACAAACTGGGTTTGTTCAGCTCTGAAGCACGAACAAAACCCATGTGTTGGATTTTTCCTCGAAAAATCACTTTTTGGTGCCTCACTGCCTTTGCCACCGAAGGGCTCTTGCATGTCATAGAAAAACACGTTTTTTCGAATTTTTGACGATCTGGGTTTGTTTAAAGAATTATTCTCAACAAAACCCATGTCTCAGAATTTTTCGTAAAAATTACCCCCGGCAAGGCTATTTTTAGCAGTTCTAGAAAAAGTTGTCCGAGCAGCATCGTGTGCACAGTCAATCTTCAAGGTTTTCAGAACACGATTCTCCCAAGACGAATACAAGACCAAAATGGTCTTACTCCATGATTTTCTGAAAACAACTAGCACCGATCTGTGTCGGGCACACCCAGAGGTCAATCGAGACAGATTCACAAGCATAGACACAAGTCCACAGGTTCCATAATGGTTTCACCTCGTATATCTGATTGCCTTCCAAGGCCAGTTTAGAGGATTGTAACCGTTGAAATTTTACACATGCAGCAAGTTCATGTGCATTTCTCACAGTTGGAGTGATCGTGGTCAAACTTCGCAGTTTCATCATCAAGCTTCGCGGTTTCATCATACGACATTCTTCCATTGAGAAAGATCAAGGAAAACGTCAAAGCTGCAAAAGAACGCGGAAAGTAGTCATTCCCAACACAGAGCCGCCATATGTTAATACTACACTACCTTCCACGTCAAAGTGGAAACA
This sequence comes from Sequoiadendron giganteum, assembly GCA_007115665.2. Taxonomy (NCBI): domain Eukaryota; kingdom Viridiplantae; phylum Streptophyta; class Pinopsida; order Cupressales; family Cupressaceae; genus Sequoiadendron; species Sequoiadendron giganteum. Next base: position 192,533,396 of record CM021107.1, on the reverse strand, counting down.
CAGACAAAAAGAAAAGGAGTAACCTTCCTAAGGGAAGCAGAATGAAGGAGATACATACATCAAGTTGCTGACAAGCGGTAAGCTGACAATTGAGGGGCATGTAACGGTCTCCGTATGAAGAAGTCAACAAATGAACAAAAGCACCGTTGACCAATGGTGATGAGGTGTCAAACACCTCAAGAAGGATGTCCTACCCTCCAAGGTATCAATAAATATGACTGAAGTCAACTTGATGCCCCTTTCCAAGTTGACTCCAAGTCTCCACAGATCATGCATGTCAGATCCCACTAATCTAGGATGTCTAATTGACTCCCACGATTTGTGGATCTCAAATCTCCTTTAAAGGTGGATGTCTATTTTGGAGACACATTTGTAAGTTAAGTTCACTTTTAGTTAGGTGTCAGTCAACTGAGGTAGACTCCCAGTTTGACTTTTGTTTAGTTTCAGTTAACTAAAGTAGATTTCCAATTAACTGCTTGCTCACCTATTTTTAGACATAGGAATAAATCTTGCTGATTGGCAAGAACTGATTGTTAACTCAAAGAGATTTTAGGGTTGCCTACTCCTTTGAGTTTCTATAAATAAGAGCCTTAGGCTCATTTTTTTGTTTAACCTTTATTTGTTAAGCAAAATTGTTGCGCCATTGTTGCCAGAGTTAGCTTGTTTATATCTGTTCACTCTTGGATGAGAGTTCGTTGGTTGATCGCAATTGTGCATGATTTCGTGCCTTTGCTGTCCCGATCTTTGTAATTCTTTGGAGAAAGCTTGAAGAAATAAATTAGATGGCGCATGTTTGCTTGATCTAAATACTTGAGTCTATTCACGGTCTTGCTTTCAAATAGTGTATTATTTCAATCTCCTCCTTGGACAGGTGTCGTCACCTCCTTGGATATTTTGTTATCGATCATTATCGTATGATGTTGTTTAATGATTTGTCTTGCAGCCTACACTTTGGACAGGTGTCGTCACCTCCTCGAGAATCCTATTAGACAGGCCATCGTTCCTTGTTGTTTCCAATGAGTTGTTTCCAAGCCTACACCTCGGACAAGGGTTCCTCCTCCTTGGCAAGTCTTAGATCCAGTTTACCGTAACGAGTGTTTACTTGTTTCGAGCCCTATCTTGGTATATATTCGAGAGTTTAGAGCCTAGGCCATATTCCATTGAGATGGTGGATTCAAGTAATCCAACCCATCCATTTCGCTCCTACACCCTCATGCTCTGTTTATCTTGAGGAGGTAGGATAGTTTAGAAGCTTAGTTAGTCGTAGTTAAGATCTGCGGAAACCAGAAAAAAGCTTAGCTACAATGCATTGTGTCTATGCACCCTTGTGTCCTGCCGCTAAGTAAAAAAAATAGGAACCTTAGTACACCCCTTTTTTACATTAGAAAACCAGCAAAGAGAGATCTTCCTCTCTATAATCCGAAAAGCATGTACTAACACACTTGCAATAGCTGTCCGTTTCCAATAAGCACTCCAGAGGTGCTAATTGAAATGCCAACACTTGTACTACAAGTACTGTTAGAGTAATTGGTTATTTACTTTATTAATTAAACAATATTTGTTTAATTACTTAAAGTTCCCTTTTACCTCTTTTACACTTAAGCTAACATTAGGTACATAATAATTAATTACTTTATTAATTATTATTGTGCAAGCCTAGGGTTTTCCTTTTTAGGGTTTTGACCTATATGTGGTTGAAAACTATCTTTTGTATCACTATTCATTATACATTTTTGAGTGAATACATTGCTCCACATTCTTGAGCATTCTCTTGGTTGCTTCTCTTTGCTTCTCCTTATAACAGGTATTCTTTGCTTGCAGAGGTCACTGGGCTCCTCTGAAGTTGTATTTTCTCAACTCCACTATGGTATCAGAGCTTCGGATCTGCAACTGCTTGTTCTTGTTTTGAGTTTTTTGCATTGGAAGCAGATCTAGGGTTCTAAGGTTTTTTTTGTGGATTCAGCATACTCCTATTTTTGGGTTCACTTTGGGACCAAACGAACAGTGCCATTGGATTCGCAATGCCCAAAAACCCCTAAATCGACTGTCAATTCGTCGATTTTGGTTACAGTCGACCAGGGAAGCAAAAAAAAAAATTTAGGGTTTTGGCAGTACGGCCACAAGGCAGTCCGTCTGCACAAAAATCGTAAAAAAAATTTAAAAAATCACAAAAAACTAAAGTTTTTTTATTATTTTTTGTGCAACCCATGCAAATTTGTTCCGCCACCGCTCAACCACCCTCGCGCCGCCCGCATCCGCCGCGCCGCCCTCTTTTCATCGAGCTCCGCCGAACCTCCGACGAGCCCGCCGACCTCCGACGAGCCCGCCGACCTCCTGTTGGCTCTTCTAGCCCCGCGGGTGGTCACATGGTGACCAAGGGCTCCGCCGCAGTTCCAACCCCCTGGTCCACCCAGGCGACCAGGGACCAGTTTTTTTAGCTCCAGGGTGCTAAAGGGGGTATGATAAGGCATTTTACGCTACTTTCATTCAAACGGGCATAACTCGAGCATTTTTGCTCCATTTTTCGAATGGAAATAGGCGTTGGAAAGCTGGTTTCGGCACCGATCTAATGGTGTAGGAATTTTTTCCAAATTTTACCAGTCTGGATATTATGTTTCCAATCAAAGTGAGGTCTTCTTTCTTCACTCCCGAGGGCGTATCTTTTGCGTCCAAACGAATAGGCGTTGGAAAGGTGTTACAGTGATCTTTCCAGATATACAGTCTATTTTATCAGAATATTTACCAGGTATTTTTTATTCTGCTTCATGTGTTTTTACACTTTGCTCAATTACTTGGTCATTCTGGCTCCTACATGGGTTTTGTTTGCGTTGGATGGGTTATGTTGATATGATTTATCATTGCTGAGATCATTAGTCTCTGATTTTTTCATTTGAAGAGTTATCATGGGTTTTTGTACTCACCCTTCAGTTGTAATTCTGAAACGGGGTAATTATGAGTCATGGGCAAAGGGTTTACTTACACATTGTAGGTGGCTTAATATTTTGCCTTATTTGTATGATCTCATACCTAAACCAACCACTTTAAAGGGAAAATTAGCATGGGATATCATTAGAAATCACATAGTAAGACTTATATTGTCTAGTGTTGATCATGACACTGTGTTGGCTATATCGGACATTGATTGTCCTCACCCACTTTGGACACATCTTTGGGAAATCTATGGAGACCCAAATCTCTCTCCATTCCCAGTGGATCCTGCTTCAAATTGTCTCTTACCCATTGCTTGGAGAGAGAATACACCCTTTGATCATGATACTTTAGAGGAGCTTGAGTATTTAGACACCCTTACATGTTCCGATGGATCAGAGGTTTGTCTCACAGTTCCTATTCTTCAGACTAAGACTTCATCAACATCTCCTATTGTTCTTGATTCAGTGCAGCAGGGAATCATACATCTTCCAGACATAGCTACTTTGGACTCTTATGTTGCAGACATATTTTTCTTGTTTGTGGAGTCCTATATTGCAGATTTGGAAGATTATTTTGAGGACATTCATCTCCTCTACCTTGACAATCAGGTTATCATTGTCCGCCCACCATTATCCGTGCATTCAGAGGTTGCATTTCAAGATTCTCCACATCAGTTTGGATTTGGCATCATTTGTTTCAGTTCAGACAGTGAGATTTTTCAACATCCTATCATGGCACACATCTTGAGACAGATTGGTTCATCACTCTTCACAGGGTTTCTTTGACATCGTCCTTTGGATCCATTTCTTCCCAAGGGGAGGAATATCATTTGCTGCTTCAGGATCTCCTTTTGGATTCTACATCAAGCATCTACCATTGTGACATGAGTTTCTTCATTGTGGGGGGGCCTTCTTCTCTCTTTCTATCTCTCCTATGGAGACCATTGTACATGTACTTATATGATAGAAGTTGTCTATGGAGGGTATCATGTCATCCACCTCCTATCCTTCATTCATTAGTGCATTGCATTCCTTCCTTGCATTCTATTTTGGGGAGGAGTTTTGTTCCCACTGGGTTTTCTCCTTTACCCCGTTTCATTTAATTTGCATTGATTTTGTACATGGGTACCTGATCTGGCCTTGTTGTCGAGACCCATTACTTTTGCTTTCAGTAGCTTCTTCTAGGTTTTAGCTTCTCCCTAAGTCTAGCTTAAGGGGGGGTGTTAGAGTAATTGGTTATTTACTTTATTAATTAAACAATATTTGTTTAATTACTTAAAGTTCCCTTTTACCTCTTTTACACTTAAGCTAACATTAGGTGTATAATAATTAATTACTTTATTAATTATTATTGTGCAAGCCTAGGGTTTTTCTTTTTAGGGTTTTGACCTATATGTGGTTGAAAACTATCTTTTGTATCATTATTCATTTTACATTTTTGAGTGAATACATTGCCCCACATTCTTGAGCATTCTCTTGGTTGTTTCTCTTTGCTTCTCCTTGTAACAGGTATTCTTTGCTTGTAGAGGTCACTGGGCTCCTATGAAGTTGTATTTTCTCAACTCCAATAAGTACTACACATGGACTCAAACTCTCCCTAATTGGCCCTTTCTTCAACAATTCTTGGACTTGTCTATTCAACTCCTCATTCTCTATTGGAGTCATTATGTGGGCTGCCTTCTTAGACAAACTAGCTCCTAGTATCAAGTCCATCTAACGACATGCTTCTTACAAGTGGCAAACCTTCTAACACATTATTTGAAACTACATCTTGGAGTTCATCCAACAAGTCTGAAATCTCGGCAAGTATATCTTCTCCTCCTTCTTCACTCACTTAAGGAACCAAAGTAAAGCACATATGTTCGTGCTTCATTCCATCCAAAAAACTTCTACCATCTACCAAACAAATTTTAGCATTGTTATACACCTTTTCTTCTATTTCTTTTAGAAGTTTCAACTTATGTCTCACTCCATCTTTTGTCAAAGAATAGGTGTTAGCATGACCATCATGAATAGTGTTGGCGTTTCAATTAGCACCTCTGGAATGCTTATTGGAAACGGACAACTATTGCAACTGTGTTAGTACATGCTCTTCGGATTATAGAGAGGAAGATCTCTCTTTGCTGATTTTCTACTATAAAAAAGGGGTGTACTAAGGTTCCTATCTTTTTTACTCAGCAGCAGGACACAAGGGTGCATAAACCAATGCGCCATAGCTAAGCCTTTTCTCTGGTTTCTACAGATCTTAACTACGACTAACTAAGCTTCTAAACTATCCTACCTCCCCAAGATAAACAGAGCATGAGGGCGTAGGAGCAAAATGGATGGGTTGGATCACTCGAATCCTCCGTCTCAATGGAATATGGCCGAGGCTCTGAACCTTCGGATATATACCAAGATAGGGCTCGATACAAGCAAACACTCTCTTACGGTAAACTGGATCTGAGACTTGCCAAGGAGGAGGAACCCCTGTCCGAGGTGTAGGCTTGGAAACAGTTCACTGGAAACAACAAGGAACGATGGCCTGTCTAGCAGGATTCCCGAGGAGGTGATGACACCTGTCCAAAGTGTAGGCTGCAAGACAAATCATTAAACAATATCATACGATAATGATCGATAACAAAATATCCAAGGAGGTGACGACACCTGTCCAAGGAGGAGATTGAAATAATACACTATTTGAAAACAAGACCGTGAATAGACTCAAGTATTTAGATCAAGCAAGCATGCGCCATCTAATTTATTTCTTCAAGCTTTCTCCAAAGAATTACAAAGGTCGGGACAGCAAAGGCACGAAATCATGCACAATTGCGATCAACCAATGAACTCTCATCCAAGAGTGAACAGATATAAACAAACTAACTCTGGCAACAATGGCGCAACAATTTTGCTTAGCAAATAAAGGTTAAACAAAAAAATGAGCCTAAGGCTCTTATTTATAGAAACTCAAAGGAGTAGGCAACCCTAAAATCTCCTTGAGTTAACAATCAGTTCTTGCCAATCAGCAAGATTTATTCCTATGTCTAAAAATAGGTGAGCAAGCAGTTAATTGGAAATCTACTTTAGTTAACTGAAACTAAACAAAAGTCAAACTGGGAGTCTACCTCAGTTGACTGACACCTAACTAAAAGTGAACTTAACTTACAAATGTGTCTCCAAAATAGACATCCACCTTTAAAGGAGATCTGAGATCCACAAATCGTGGGAGTCAATTAGACATCCTAGATTAGTGGGATCTGACATGCATGATCTGTGGAGACCTAGAGTCAACTTGGAAAAGGGCATCAAGTTGACTTCGGTCATATTTATTGATACCTTGGAGGGTAGGATGTCCTTCTTGAGGTGTTTGACACCTCATCACCATTGGTCAACGGTGCTTTTGTTCATTTGTTGACTTCTTCATACGGAGACCGTTACATGCCCCTCAATCGTCAGCTTACCGCTTGTCAGCAACTTGATGTATGTATCTCCTTCATTCTGCTTCCCTTAGGAAGGTTACTCCTTTTCTTTTTGTCTGTGTTTCCACTTTGATGTGGAAGGTAGTGTAGTTTTAATCGATGGCGGCTCTGTGTTGGGAATGACTACCTTCCACGCTCTTTTTCAGCTTTGACGTTTTCCTTGATCTTTCTCAATGGAAGAGTGTTGTATGGTGAAACCGCAAAGCTTGATGATGAAACCACGAAGTTTGACCACGATCACTCCAACCGTGAGAAATGCACATGAACTTGCTGCATGTGTAAAATTTCAACGGTTACAATCCTCTAAACTGGCCTTGGAAGGCAATCAGATATACGAGGTGAAACCATTATGGAACCTGTGGACTTCTGTCTATGCTTGTCAATCTGTCCAGATTGACCTCTGGGTGTGCCCAACGCATATCGGTGCTAGTCGTTTTCAGAAAATCATGGAGTAAGACCATTTTGATCTTGTATTCATCTTGGGAGAACTGCGTTCTGAAAACCTTGAAGATTGACTGTGCACATGATGCTGCTCGGACAACTTTTTCTGGAACTGCTAAAAATAGCCTCACCGGGGGTAATTTTTACGAAAAATCATGAGACATGGGTTTTGTTGAGAATAATTCTCTAAACAATCCCAAATCGTCAAAAATTTGGAAAAACGAGTTTTTCTACAACATGCAAGAGCCCTTCGGTGGCAAAGGCAGCGAGGCACCAGAAAGTGATTTTTCTCGAAAAAATCCAACACATGGGTTTTGTTCGTGCTTCAGAGCTGAACAAGCCCAATTTGTTTAATTTTCAAAACTATGACTTTTTCCGAAGACCCTACAAAATAGGGGACAGCAGGGCTACTTTTTCTGGAAAAATCCAACATGTGGGTTTTGTTGAAAAAGTTGTGCTAATCATACCCAGTTGGTCAGATTTGTGATTATGTGTCGTTTCCTATGACATGCAAAGAAATATAGACAGAAATAGAGGAAGTAGACAGAAGGTGAATTGGAAATTATCGACTGTCAATCTGGAAGAATTATGCCTTTTGGTGCAAACTCTGATAAATAGTCCCTCTGTGCAACAGATCTTCAAAAATATGAAGAACGGTGAAAACCCCTCTGTCAAATCTTCAAAAAAATGTTGGAGAAGAAAAATATTCGTTCTTGAGCTCCTCAACCTGCAAAGAAATAATGAATAATGGATGCCTAGATGCTTTGATATGTCAATTTGGAGTTGCAAGCATCAATTGGGCATCCAACTCATGATTGAGCCTGATTTGGAGTTCAAAAAGGTGATTTCCACTGATTGTGGAGTGTTTGGCCTCTTTTTGCCTCCAAAATTTGTTAACTCAAGTCAACACTTTTGCTTTGACTTCTTTTAGGCGTCCATCCTTGAAGTTGATCATGTTTGTCCATTTTTGCAAGTTGAAGTGCCTCCGTTTGATCTTTGATTCAGGTTACTTAGTTGATCTCTGGCAGTGGCTGACAGTTATGTTGTTGAGGTGGGATCAACACGATGAGATATGCCTTGGAGGGATTAACTCAAAAAAATGAGTTTAGGCATCCAGAAAGAAGGGCGCCTTTCCTTGAGAGGGGCGCTTTTGATAATGCCTTAGTCAATTTTCATTGACTGTTCTTCATTTTGACCTTTTCAGACCCTCTTTGCTTTGATCTGACGTTCCCGATGCTAGATGAATCAAATGACTCTACTTGATGATGCATCGAGTAGCCAGCTTGGTCCTGTTCAGGATGACTGACTTCTCAGTTGAAGCTGGCAGGTTTAGGTCCTTCAAGCTTAAGGGCGCCCCTGCTGGCTTTTGCTTGGTTTTATCTTGGCTGTGGACTGCCAGCTTTTGACCTCCTCCATCAGATGATTGATTTGTCGGAAGTTATTGTTGATAGTCTCACTGACGAGACAGGTCATAGCTGAGGAGGTCATCCTGGGAGGTAGTGAAGATTCTGACTGAATCTGGATGCCCTCAAGAAAGGGCGCCTTTCCTCAAGAGGGGTGCTTTTAGCCATGCCTTAGCCATTTTTTGGCTTGTCTTTCCAGTTCTTCAATTATGGCTTTTTCTGCTTGATCTCAACTCGTGATCGTTTGGCGTGTCTTGTGGACCTGCTATCAGATTGATCACGTAGCTGGGAGGAAGCTGGAAAGATATCATGTATAGAGCTACTACTTATGGATTCATCTGGTGCCTGTAACTAAGGGGCGCCCCTGACCAGCAGGGGCGCTTTTACCTTGAAGCTCTATGATTTGGCATCTTCATTGTTGATGGATTCTCCATACTTTGTTGATGCTTCGCCGGTGATCTCTGAATCAGATGATCTTGTTGATGATTCTGTTGTCGAGACAGCACGAAAGTGAAGAGGATGACTGAGCTGAAGATGCAAAGTGATTTGATTTGCCCTCTGAGATCCAAGGGCGCCTTTCTTCAAGAGGGACGCCTTTTTCACCTTTAGACTGTGTTTTGCCTTGGCAGCAAAACTTGCACCTTCCAGATTTAGCCAAATTTTGGCCTTTTTCATTTTGAGAATCTCCTTCGTTGAACGACATCATTTTCATCCTTTTCCGCCATAGCTTCTTCGTTGGAGTTCTTGAAGCTTAGCTTTCAGCACCTGGTACTGGCCAATCTGCCATTAATGGCTGCGGAGGTCCTAACTTTGTTCCTGAAAAATAGAAATAGACCCACTAGAGTAAAACATGTCTTTTGATAATTCTGACTTGATCAGTGTGATCGTAAAGGCAATTAACCCTATCAGAATTATTTTCAATCATTTCCGGGAGGGTCCTATTTTTAAGGGTTTCCTTAAAAATAGGGGCGTCAAACCCTAATTTTCATTTTTTCAGAATTTTAACAATAGGTTCCTTGACAGAAACCCACAAAGACTTCATGTTTGGTTTGACCTAAAACATACTTCCGATGGCATTTTTACATTGTTTAGCTCAATTTAATCAGAATGCCAAAAATTTCATTTTGGGTACAACAAATAGCACAACTATCATGCTACCATGCCCTTCCCAATAACAAATGACAAACATCCATTGGCATGAAGTCACACAACACTTCATCATGATAATCTCAAATCTTAAACTTTACCAAACATCGTTCATTAACCAAAACCTTATGCTCTTTTTGTAACCAAGCAATCCTATATGGATGTGGATGCTCTAACCTTTTCAAGTTCAGTTTGGTAACCATCTCTTTAGAAACTAGATTATCAGTATTTCCACTATCAATGATTACATTACAACACCTACCTCTTGATTTGCACTTTCTTCTAAATAAACTCTTCCTTTGGGAGTGGTTCTTCGTTTCCTTCATCCTACAACAAGGCTCTTCTAGCAACAATGGTTTCTCCTCTTTCAGCTTCTTTTGAATGCTAAAATCTAGACTCCTCATCTACATGGGAAACTCTAGCATTACCCTCTGGTCTTCTATTTGATCCTCCTTGATTCTGATGGTAGTCATAAGCTCAATATACTTAGTCACCACATCTGAAACATGTTCCTCTAAATCCTCCTCTTCCAAATCTTCCTCTTCCTCTTTGATACCCATCATTTTGGTTTCTAGAGTGATAGGTATTTTCACCCCTATTATTGCAACTAGTGCCTAAATCTTCAATTTTATTTTGCTCCTCTTGTTTTCCATGACCTCCATAAGGTCTTCCACTAGTTCTTTCTCCACGACCTCTTCCTCTTTGCTTGCTCTCAAATCTTCTATTCAACTTTTCTTCTACCTTCATAGCAAACTAGTATGCATCTTCAATAGTTGTCAATCTAACTAGGCTTTGTTCTTCTCGGATGCTGGGTTTCTATCCATTGATATACCTAGCTATTGTAAGAACCCTTGCCTATTCTGCCCTAAATTTTTCAGTTAGTGTTGTTTGACATTTTGTCAAACACTTTGCATGCAAACTGATTTTCTGAGTATACTGATGCTTTTGGATATCTATTTGTGATTTATGCCTTATGTTTTGATGAGCAATGACATAAAATGATAATATACATTCAAATAAAGCAAAACAATAAGAAGGAACCCTAATTGCTTCTTATTTCTCCTTGAAAGCAAAGTATATCAGACTTAATAAAGTTCTGATCTAAGTACAACAGCAAGCTATTCAAGTCTGACTTTCACATCAAAAAAGAGTTTATTGACAATGCAAACATACCCGCTTACAAAGAAGCCATATTGGACAATAAGAGCAATGATATGAAAAAGACAATGACTGGAAAAATGACTGATTTTCTGAATATTTTCAGACCAGCAACTCCTCCAAAGCAAATCTGGAAATGAAGCTCAATTTGATGCCCTAAACAATGTCCAAACCTTCTCCAATGGAAATCAGCTAGGGCAGATATGAAACCCTAGAAACCCTAGGCTGAAATAAGACAAAAAGATGCCTATTGAAGTCTCCAAACCCTAGCCCCAGCAATCTGAAATTAAAATGTTGAAATCTGAAACTTAAATCTGCAATTTCCTCAAAACACTAGAGGAAAATTCATATAAAATCAAAGACAGCTCAAAAAATTCTAAAACCACCTTCAAATGATGCCAAAAAGTCCCTAGATCAGGTCGCCCAAGTTGACAAATGCATAAAAATTCTTTAAAACCCCAAAATCTGCAAAACACCTCCAAAATGGGTCTCAAACCCTAGCGGCCAGCTTAGTAAAATTCTGCTCCAGCATGTACAAACCCTAGCCATCCCAAATCTCATGAAAATATGATTCAATAAGCTCAAATCTGTAATTTCAATCTTCAACCTGCAAATAAATCTTCAAACCCTAGCAAGTTGAAGCTATAAAAAGATTGTAAAACCTGCAAATATGCCGAATGATGAATCTTGAATAAATCCACCTCACAAGTAGGATTGGGTTTTCGTCCAACCTACGGATTTCCAAGGGTTTCGTCCAACCTACGAATTTCCAAGGGTTTTCGTCCTAAAAGTTGGCTGCAACTAAATACTCTACTAAAGATAGAGAAAACTCAAGTTTATCAAATCCACAATATGCCCAAATGATTTGCACTCAACTCCTTTTAAAGACTCAATTGAATCTTCTAAAATAAGCCAACTTGTAACTAACTCCAGCTTCTAGAAGAATACTTTGATATTTCCTAAAGTGACTTTATAATATTATTTTATTTTTCACTTTAAGTCACTTTAAAATATTTAATAAAGTGACTTTATAATATTTTATTCTTTTATTTAAGTCACTTTAATTAAATTAATCAAAATAAAGTTACCTTTATGATTTAATTACTTTAGATAGCTTTATAAATAATTAATTTAATATTATTCCCTTTATCTCCATTGGCCAATAATATAAAGATATGACCAGTTGCAGCAAATCATTCCCTAACCAACTAGATTAGCATATGGGAATAGCTAATAGGCTAATCAACTTCTTGACTGGTGATCTCCGGAAATGGGGACATGAGAGTCTTCCCTTCCCGAGATTACTTGCCCTCAAGCAATCCAACTCTAGATGTTGTAAAATTTGCTCTCCTTCCCAAGTAGCATCATCCAATGGCAAGTCTCGCCATCTAACCAAATACTCCATGATCACCCTGTTCCTCAAATGGCGCTCCCTCATATCCATGATAGTATCAGGAGCCAAAACCAATCTACCTTCCTCATCCAATGGAGGAAGCTCTGGAGAAGAAACAACATGTTGTCCCAATGCCTTCTTGAGGCACAATATGTGGAAAACATTGTGAATTTTACAATCCACCGGCAACTCCAACTCCAACTCATATGCTACTTCTCCAATTCTCCTTAGAATCCTATAAGGGCCATAGAACCTGGGCTTAAGTTTTTTGCACCACTCTTCTTCAATGTAGACTATCTATATGGTTGAAGGCGCAAAAACACTAAATAACCCACCTCAAATGATCTCTCTACCCTGTGTCTATCAACATACATCTTTTGTTGATTCTGAGCCTACTGTATATTATCCTTAAGTGCCTTAAGGATATACTAACTAGCCTACATTAAATCCTTAGCTTTTGGAGCTTTGCTATCATCAAAGGCCAAGTCTATAAATGACGAAGCATCATAACCATACAAGGCCCTAAATGGTGTCATCCCGATGGACATGTGATAGGTGGTATTATAGCAATGCTCACCCAAATACAACCACCTGATCCATGCTCTTTGCTGCCCTGCTACATAATTGCGTAGATATCCTTCCACCCACTTATTCACAATCTTAGTCTAGCCATCTGTTTGTGGATGGTAACCAGTGCTCGGTATCAACTCAGTACCTACTAATCGGAATAGCTCCTGCCAAAATATATTGAGAAACCTGCTACCCCAATCACTGACAATGGTCTTAAGGAGTCCATGCAATCGAAACACCTCGCGAAAGAACAACTCCGCCACCTGAGATGTTGTGTACTCAGCTGCAATGGCAAAGAAGTGTGCATATTTTGTTAATCAATCAACAACCACATATATGCAATCCTTCCCTTGAACTCTCGGAAGACCTGTAATAAAGTCCAAATAAATACAATCCCACTTCTGATCTGGAATCGGTAATGGCTGCAATAAACCCGTTGGTAAAGTATGCTCTAACTTGTTCTGCTGACAAGTCAAACACTCACGCACATGGCGTAGGACATCATCCTTGAGACCCTTCCATGAGAATCTCTCTCTAATATAGCTATATTTCTTGAAGAATCACGGATGCCCTGCTAGAGGAATGTCATGGATAGCTCTCAAAATTTTACTCTTCATTTTAGATTCAGGAACCAAGTATATCCTATCCTTATAGTAGATCACATCATCAATCACCTTATAACGATCATCCTAAATCTTACCATCCATGAGCTCGAAAGCAAATGTATTCTTGGAATACTCAACCAAAAGTTGAGATTTCCAATTAGCTGAAATCACTGACATAGAACAAAGTGTAGGTCACCTAGATAATGCATAAGTAACAACATTCCTCTTACCTTTCACATAGTCAATATCAAAATCATAAGCCTGAATCTTGCTGACCCACTTCTATTGTCTCTCATTAAGGTCCTTTTGCTCTAGGAAGTATTTCAAGCTGTTATGGTTCATCCTCACCATAAACTTTTCTCCCACCAAATACTGCCTAAACTTGGCCAACGCATGCATGATGGCCAACATCTCCTTATCATAGGTGGAATAGAGTCTCTCTACATCCCTCAATTTCCTGCTCTCATATGCTATGGGATGTCAATTTTGCATCAACACAACTCCTATGCTTTCTCCTGAAGCATCACACTCTAACACAAATGGCTGCGTGAAATTTGGTAATGCCAAAACAGGACAAGTACTCATCACATCCTTGAGCCGATCAAAAACAACTTGGGCTTCATCTGACCATCTAAATGCCCCCTTCTTAGTGAGATCGGTAAGGGGAGCTGCTAGCTGTGAAAACCCCTTCACAAACCTCTTGTAATAACTGCATAAACCCAAGAAACCTCTCAAATTTGAAACATTCCTTGGAGGTGGCCAATCCAAGATCGCTATAATCTTTTCTTGATGTACTTGTACTCCATTTGCACCAATCACATGGCCCAAGTACAAAATCTCCTTAATTCCAAACTCGCATTTAGATGCCTTAGCAAAAAGGGACTGTGCCTCCATGATGCCTAGCACCTCATCAAGATGTCTAAGATGATCTTCTCATGTTTTGCTATATATCAAAATATCATCAAAGAATACCAACACAAACTTACGCAACTGCTTATTGAAGATGTGGTTAATACATGACTGAAATGTAGCAAGAGCATTAGTAAGGCCAAATTGCATGACCAAAAATTCATAGTCCATAGTGACATCGGAATGCAATCTTGTGAACATCCTCCACACAAATACGAATCTAATGATAACCTAAACGAAGATCAATCTTGGAGAAGTAAACTGCTCCATGTAGCTCATCTAGTAACTCATCAATCTCGGGTATCAGATACCTATTCTTGATTGTCTTTTTGTTCAAATCTCTGTAATCGATGCACATTCTCATGGTGCCATCCTTTTTCGTTACTAGAACCAGTAATGAGGCAAAGGGACTAGAACTAGGCCAAATGTGTCCCATCTCTAACAACTCCTTAATCATCTTCTCAATCTCTTCTTTGAAATGCCTCGGATGACAATAAGGTGTGGTGATAACGGGCTTGGAGCCCTCCTTCAACTCTATGGCATGCTCAAACCCACGATCAAGTTGTAGACCAAGAGGAATATACCCAAATACTATGCTATGCTTATCAATCATCGTTTGAATATCAACATGATGTTGTGACTTACCATTAGAAGGAGATTTGGACGATACAAAACATTGAGCAGCCCACGCTACATCACCATGCCTAAACAGAGCCTCTATCCTCCTAGCCGAAACAACCTTGGGCTCCCCATTAGATAAAGCTTTCAACACAATCTTCTTCCCATCTGATACAAACTCTAGCTCCATCCGCTGAAAATCCTGGACATATCTCCCAAGAGATTGTAACCATTGAATGCCCAAAACCACATCAATCTCACCTAGTCCTAACACATAGAAATCATCGAAGTATAATTACCCATCTAAATATTAAGCTGTGAAACCTTTTAAGTGCAATTCATAGAGAATCCATCCTCAACTGTCACATTAAATCCTGAGAATTCCTCTGTTTGCAATCCTCTTTTTACAACCAAGCCCTCATCAATGAAATTATGAGTAGCTCCACTATCAACTAGGCAAGGGACACGTTGCCCATTAAGAACTCCTTTCACATGAAAGGAATGATATCTAGGAACTCTTGAAAGTGAAGCAATAGTAGCATGTGCAGTATCACATGTAGGTGTAAGCTCCGACTCAATATGAAGGGGCTGCTCCCCATGCTCTCCATCACTATCCAAACTCGTGTCATGCGGCACCTCACTCTCCACATCGAATATGACCTCAATGTAATGCACCTTGCCTTTACCAAGGCATCTATGTCCCAAGTCCCATGGTTCCTTGCAAGTAAAGCAAAGTTGCTTCCTTCTTAGTTCATTTCGTGTCTCAAAATCAAACCTAGGTGTTGCATACTTGGGCTGATTGGAATCACGCTTAAAGTGTTTCTTGTCCTTATCTTTCTTATGCATAAATCCCTTTGACTGGAATTTACTTTTGGAAGTAGAGGATTCCATATCCCTAGCCCTCTTGATGGCTTCCTACAAAGTAGCTGGATTGAGTCCCTTAAACCAACCACGTAAGGGATCTGAAAGTCCATCAATAAAAAGGACTACCAATCTCCTTTCTGAGATATATGTTACAAGCACCGAAAGCCTTTGGAAATCTGCAACATAATGATCCACCGTACCCCACTGGTTGAGTTGATCCAACTCCTTGAATTGCAATTCAGGGTCTTTCATATCGAATCTATCTATCAACCTCTCTATGAACTCGGCATATGTATCAGTTTGATCATGCCCCATGGTAATCATCCCATGATGCCACCACTCATGAGCAATCCCATTTAAGTGAAGAACGGCATATTTGATGGCCTCATCTTTGGGCATCGGATTAAGTTGAAAGTAAGTATCTAACTTCTGCACCCACGCCCTTGCAGTAGTCTTCCCTGTGTCGTCATAAAGTGGTATTGTGAGCTTCCCAACTTTCCTCTGTAAATCATTATTATGGGCTCTTCCACCCTTGTGAGGTCTATGCTTCGTTTTGAGGTCCACATAGTCTCAAAAAGTCATTTCAACCCAATGTTCCACGGGGACGCGTCCCCCCCAAAAAACCCCGTGTTTCCTAGAGGGGGACGTCTCGGAGACTTGGGGACTTGGGGGAGACGTCCCCCCACCAGGCCACCACCAGCGCCACCATCCCACCACCAGTGTCGCTGTCTCCAAGATGCTGCTGGGACTTTGAGGACGTTGGGGTGTCCTCAAGACGTCTAGGGGACTCCTAGTTGTCTCCAAGATGTATAATTCTTATACATACATCTTTTTATAACTTTTTTTTCAACTACTATATGTATTTCAGCACCCTACCACCCCCTCGCCGTCGTCCCCCCGCTGTCCCCCTACCGTCCCCAAACTTAGGCCCCCCGTCCCCACGTCTTGGAAACGCGTCCCCCTGCCGTCCTCCCGTCCCCGTCCCCAAAACCTCGTGGAACACTGTTTCAACTTGAAATTCCAATCCTGAATTCCTCCAATCTTCTAAAATTTGATCTTGTATGTAATGTCCCCTTTTTAATGCGCATCAATGTTTGGAGGATTAGCCTATCATCAAGTCCTCGTAGGTTAATAATGATGATTAGAGGGTCGTGTGTGGGAGTTAATGAGTTCTCCAAATGGCAGTTGTTAGTGTTTTCTCCTCCAGTTCATTGGCTTGTTCAAAGGTGATCATCACTGTGAGTTTTTGGCTCTGTTTTTATAGACTTACTATTTATAGTAAGTCAGTTGTGTGATAGAGGCCAACCTTACTATTTATAGTAAGGCATCAAGATGGGCAGAATGAGCAGTGGCTTAGCCGATGGTGAAGTCAGAATTAATAAATGTTGATTATTAATGGAGTTATGGTGTTTTAATTATTATTAAAGCGATACTTTAATAATAATCAATTATAAAGGTGAATATTAAATGATTAATTGACTTTATTATAAAAGTTCAATTAATCATATAAAGTCAAATTATAAAGGTACTTGATATGGGGGCCCAAGTGGAGATATATTATGAAGTCACAACAAAAGCAAATATTTTATTATATTTTAATGATTTAATTGCTCTTGAGAGTCGTGCTTTTTGAGGAGTGATATAAAAGGCTTTGGAAAAAGCATGAAAAGCATTCATTGTTGATTGAACACTTATGAAATTTGTGAAGTTATGGCTAAGAGGAGAAAATAGGGGTTTCTTCTTCAATTTGATCATGGAGAACGTCCATTCCCTCTGATTTGAGCAACCTACAGATGTGAGATAGCATCCAAGGGTTGTTGTTTCAAGTGGCTTTGATTCAGAAATCACATTGTGCTTAATAAAGGAGATAATCATCAGAAGACAAAAGGGTTTGATAGCAGATCAATAGTTTTAAATCCAATCATTGATGAACATTCTCATTGTTGTTTATGTACCTTATTCTTGGCACATGGGATTCATAGGTATGCATATTTAAAGTGCCAATCATCAAAAATCTGTAGAGTTTTGAGGAGAATATTGTTTAAATTCATAAGTATACCAGTTGTTGTTCATTTGTTGTTGTACATTCATGTTGAGGACATACCATTAACATTACCAGGCTGTACTTGACTGCTAGTGTTGGGCCGTACAGCTACCCAAGCATGGCGTTTAGACTCTAAGGCTGAAACGCCTTAAGTATTGGCTTCTATCTATCTTCTTTGAGGACGGCTAGGTTAAAGGACTCAATCTGCATTCATCTTTGGATGAAGAAATCTATATTTTATGCAAGGCGTCCATTTACTTGGTGAGCCAATTTGCTGTTATGATTGTTCTAGACCTGCAAATTAAAGCTATGGCTCTCGAGTATGATTAGTAATGTAACTTCTAAAGTATTAATACAATCTGAACTGTTACCTTAATGTATTTGCTTCAGCATTTCTTCAATTTGGCATTCCCATATGTTATATTTGCATTTCATTTCTTCCTGGAAATATCTTGCAAAGAAACACAAAATCATTCAAAAACCATAAAAAAAAGAAAATCAAATAGGCAGTTCAGTTAGCAAATATCTCAAGAAAGGGGTGGGATATTTCATTGTAGCTCCTATTGGGTGGGTTCATTCTCTATCCGAGTATTGACTCTCGGCTGGAAGTTAGGCATTAGGGGCCTAGAATTAGTTGTTCAGGTTCTTTCATGCTGATTTGTTCTTCTACCATTTACTAAAGCTTCACCACGATTCCCATCATTGTTGCGATGGTTGTTGTTGTTGTTGTTCCCGATCACATGTTTTGTCAATCAGGCTGTCATTTGTGCCAAAGTTTGTTGTATCCCTTGTTGAAACTCTCGCTGCCCTCTCATCATATCATTGAGCATATCGTGGGTACTTGGTTCCTCGTTACCCCCATTATCCATATCACCTATTGTGCTAGCTGAACCAATTTGAATGTTAAGCTGCCTTGCTGCTATTGCAGCTAATAAAGTGTCCCGTTTCGGATAAGGTTGAGCCCACTGAATTTGTTTTCTCTATTCTCTTGCAATATACCTCTTATACCGATCACTCATGAACCCTACAAGCTGGTAGGATCCAAGCTTTGATACCACTGTAAGAACCCTTGCCTATTCTGCCATAAATTTTTCAGTTTGTGTTGTTTGACATTTTCTCAAACACTTTGCATGCAAACTGATTTTCTGAGTATCCTAAAGCTTTTGGATATCTATTTGTGATTTATGCCTTATGTTTTGATGAGCAATGACATAAAATGATAACATACATTTATATAAAGCAACACAATAAAAAGGAACCCTAATTGCTTCGTATTTCTCCTTGAAAGAAAAGTATATCAGACTTAATAAAGTTCGGATCTAAGTACAACAACAAGCTATTCAAGTCTGACTTTCACATCAAAAGAGAGTTTATTGACAATGCAAACATACCCGCTTACAAAGAATTCATATTGGACAATAAGAGCAATGATATGAAGAAGACAATGACTGGAAAATGGACTGATTTTCTAAATATTTTCAGACCAGCAACTCCTCCAAAGCAAATCTGGAAATGAAGCTCAATTTGATGCCCTAAACAATGTCCAAACCTTCTCCAATGCAAATCAGCTAGCGAAGATATGAAACCCTAGGCTGAAATAAGACCAAAAGATGCCAATTGAAGTCTCCAAACCCTAGCTCCAGCAATTGGAAATTAAAATGCTTAAATCTGAAATTTAAATCTGCAATTTCCTCAAAACCCTAGTCACCCAAAATAGAGGAAAATTCATATAAAATCAGGGACAACTCCAAAAAAATTGAAACCACCTTCAAATGATGCCAAAAAGTCCCTAGATCAGGTCGCCCAGGTTGAAAAATGCATAAAAATTCGTTAAAACCCCAAAATCTGCAAAACACCTACAAAATGGGTCTCAAACCCTAGCGGCCAACTCAGTAAAATTTTGCTCCCGCATGTACAAACCCTAGCCATTCCAACTCTCATGAAAATATGATTCAATAAGCTCAAATCTACAACTTCAATCTTCAACCTGCAAATAAATCTTCAAACCCTAACTGGTTGAAGCTCCAAAAAGATTGTAAAACCTGCAACTATGCCCAATGATGAATCTTGAATGAATCCGCCTCACAAGTAGGATTGGGTTTACGTCCAACCTACGGATCTCCAAGGGTTTTTGTCCTCAAAGTTGGCTGCAACTGAAGATAGAGAAAACTCAAGTTTACCAAATCCATAATATGCCCAAATGACTTGCACTCAACTCCTTTTAAATACTCAATTGAATCTTCTCCAAAAAGCCAAATATTAACTAACTCCAGCTTCTAGAAGAATACTTTAATATTTCCTAAAGTGACCTTATAATATTATTTTCTTTTTCACTTAAGTCACTATAAAATATTAAATAAAATGACTTTATAATATTTTATTCTTTTATTTAAGTCACTTTAATTAAACTAATCAAAATAAAGTTACCTTTATGATTTAATTACTTTAGGTAACTTTATAAATAGTTGATTTAATATTATTCCCTTTATCCCCATTGGCCAATAATATAAAAATATGACCAGTTGCAGCAACTCATTCCCTGTCCAACAGGATTAGCCTACGGGAATGGCTAATAGGCTAATCAACTTCTTGACTGGCGATCACTCCCGAAACAGGGACATGACAACTACCTTTTCTTTATTAGATTTTGAATGGCCTACTCTAATGATAACCTTATAAAATTCTTCAATATATTCTTTGGTTGTTTTGTTTGACTGCCTTAAACTTTGAATCTTCTTCAAAATCTCCAACTCATAATCTACTAGAATAAACTATCTCTTCAATTTATCCACCATTCTATCCCATCTGGTTATCTATTCCTTTCGTCTTCAATTTCTCTCTAACTACACCTCCCTCCACCAAATGCCAACATGACCCTTAAACTTGGTCTTCGCAAATTTGACCCTCTCAAGATCTTCTATTTCTTCATATTCAAAATACACTTCCATATTATTAGCCCAATTTATTAGTTTTTCAAAATTAAGACTACCTAAACATGTAGCGATATCAATCTTGGGCATCTTCCTAATTCTTGTTATGGCTTTTAACAATCTAACTTGTTCCAGTTCCTCTTCACTTTCTTTAGATTTTGCATCATCTTGGGCTACGTCACATGCATCCTCACTTTCATCTCTTCTTTTTGGTTCAAACCCTCTTCTCAACTCTTCCTAGATTGCATTAATTTGCTTCTACAAAGCTCTAAACCATTATTTTTTCAATGCAGAATTCCTACCACCATAGTTTCTTCATGGAGGCATCTTATATTTTGTTGGATAGGATGACTGAGAGCGGGGGGGGTGAATCAGTTGTCACAGATTATAACCTTAAATTCAATTACCGGAACTAACATAAAAACTGATTAAGTGATTAACCATCAAATTCCAAAGCACAAACACAATAACACCAAATTTACATGGGAAACCCAATGAGGGAAAAACCACAGTGAGTATTAACTCACACTATAGAGAATATCAAAACCGATTACAAAAGGCTCACTACTTGAGATAAGGACTCACTGTCCACAGGGCTACAACCCGGAGGGCTCACTACAACAAAGATACAAAGAAGACTTGTTACAGAGAGACAACAATCCCAATGCAACAAAGGATTCCACCACAATCACTGATCAACTTGCATGAATGATAGAGTTCGCCTTCTACTCACTACATCCGGAAACTCAGCATTAAGCTTCGCACTGATCAACCACACAAATAACTCACACACTTTCAGAAAAGCATCAAAGTCACATTTTCTCTTTCACTTATCTTCCTTCTTTTCTTATTTACAATTTTCATTACTAGCACATTCTGTATTTATACCATCTCCAACTTTGAAAAGATACAAAGTCGACCATCCAACTTCAAATTCAAATTAGGTTGGCGCCAAACATCCTAGGGTGGAATTAGAATGAGGGTGACCCAAACACACGCTTCATCAACTTTGAAGATAATGCTTGACACACGATCAACCAAACCAGTGTAAAACACATAGATCAATTAAGCTCGATACTTCCAAATGTCGAAACCATCTTCAATAGAACCAAGGCAACACAATTCTAGAACCACAAGTCATAAAACTTCAACAAAGAGAAATCCGGACAGCAACAATTCTCCCGAACTTCAGCCAAAACACAAAAAAACATAGTTCACAAGTACCGAATCAACATCCTCAACAGCTAAATACCTGTAATCTTCTTTTAATACAATTTTTTCAATATCCTCAACATATACAATCAACGGAAACTAGTAGATAACTAGCTGACCAATTGACATCAATGACAACACTTTCATTCCTCTTTCCATTCTTGCAACAATCTCCCCTTTTGTCATTGATGGCAACACAAGGCTTGAAAACCCTGCAGTGACTTTACAAAAATTTGAGTAGGCCTTAATGATTGGGGCATATTATCTGTATCAAATCTAGAGGCTTTATACATGATAGCTAAATCATTGGCCCTAAGGATCCACTTCTCAACTAAGGGCAAAACTACTTCTTGATCCCTAGTAATGTTCTTTATTGCATCCAAAAATAAAGAA
The DNA here is from genome assembly GCA_007115665.2 of Sequoiadendron giganteum. Lineage (NCBI taxonomy): Eukaryota > Viridiplantae > Streptophyta > Pinopsida > Cupressales > Cupressaceae > Sequoiadendron > Sequoiadendron giganteum. The sequence goes on along the minus strand of CM021107.1, from coordinate 192,511,322 downwards.
TACAAAGAATATACTGATGGCAATCTGCCATCAACCTTTTCATTTAAGTGCCTCAAAACTGTGTCAACAACTTCACCCTACTTTACAAGTGCTCCCTCCCCACTTGCCTTTAAAGCTGCTGTAACTCTGTAATCTTATTTAGCAACTGCTTCTTAGTAGGATCCACAGAGTATTCAATCTCTTCTTCAACTGGCTCTAATGTAGGATTGAGAGAAGGAGTTTGGATGGGGGACCCCGAAGTAGAAACAATTGGAGAAGTAGGAGGTACTGATCCTAATGTGGAAGGCAGTGTCATGATACCAAGAGCCCTTGAGGAGTAGGAGGTACTGATCTTGATGTGGAAGGCAGTGTCATGAGGACTCCCCAACTTGCCTATACTTTAACCTATCCACCTCAGTTTGCAGCTCAACATTCCTTTGCTGCACCCTGCTGTATTCTCCAATTATAATACTGTATTTCTCCATTAAGCTCTGCTTTTCAGCTTCTTCCCTCTCAGCAGTCTTCTGGGCCAATTTGGCCACATTCACAGTTAGGTTTGTCGCCTCTGTAGTTGAAGTTTCAAAGGCTCTCTTTATTATTAACCCTCCCCTTAGGTTTGGGCTAATGTCAGTAACATTAGGCTTTCTGCCCTGAGGTGCCAATGCCCAAATTGCTAGGATTTCATACTCCTCACTAAAGGAAGAATCTTGCAGTGCTGCCTTGACCTCTTCCTCAGAATTTTGCATGGGATGCTTGGATTTTAAAATAACATTAAATGCTACTGCATCTGCTATATCCCATTCAGTCAAAATTAGCACACCAGCCTGAGTTACTAATTTCCTCCCCTCCTCAAGAGTGATGCTCTTGAATTCTTCCATCAATTCATCCTTTACTTCATCATCATTCTCCTAGTTAGACCTATTAGGTTTCAACTCTCTTCTCCTTTCTCATTTGTCCTGATATTCTTCTAGTCTCATTCTCCATACAAGTTGTAAGAAAACTGGAGTTTTAACAAATGCATCATCATCTAAAAATGCCTTGCATGCCTCCATCCTGGCATCTTGCACACATTGTCCCTTCACATCCATATCAGACAGAACCAATTGAGTTGACCTAGGAGGGGAAGGAATACCAACCTGCATGTCCTAATCTGTGACAATGATTTCATCCATCAGAGTCTCTTGGAAAAACCATCAAAGACACACACCAATTCTGAAAAATACTTGTCAAGATTTTTCCTTTTGCTTCTCCCCCTTAGAAGATCATCTTCCTCATTACCTACTTTCTCTTATTAGCTTTCTTTCCATTTCACATGCTCTCTCTCCCCCTTTGACATCAATGAAAAAGGCAAAAGGTATGTTCATTGAAACTTCCTTTGACATGAAAACAAAATACTCATAATGACAACACTTAAAACTGCTTGCTCCCCCTAAGAGGTAGCCACCAAAAACATCAATCCAAAAAGATAAAACCATGAATCCACCGAACTGATGCATCTCCAAATGCATCTTAGTTTCTAAAAGGGAGGGGTAACCCTTAGCTTATCCCAGAGATACTCAAAAGTATCTTTAGGAAGAGCCTTTGTAAATATATCCGCAATTTGATCCTTTGTCGAAACATACTCAAGCTTGACTTCATTCTCCATGACCTCTCTCAAGAAAAGATACCTGATAGATATATGCTTCGTTCTCGAGTGCATTACAAGATTCTTCGAAATGTTAATTTCAAGGGTATTATCACAAAAGATAGAACTAGGATCATCATATAGCACTGTGATATCCT